>WAAD01022888.1:24565-41286 GCA_013389945.1 Fregata magnificens
GCCGCCGCGGAGAGCGGGCCTCGCCTCAGAACCCGGGCGGCTTTGGTTTAGCCCGGGTCCCGCTCTGCCCCGCACCTATGGTCCTGGGGGAGCGTGCGGAGATCTGGTTGCTAACGGCTTATTCATTTACATATTTATTTTAACTGCCTGTCTCCTGACCAGACTTACTTCTGGGGAGCTCGGTGTGTAGCATTTTTAAACGTACTGCACTTTAAAGTATTTTAAAACGCATATGGCCTTTATTTCTACGGGTTTTTTTTTTTCTCTCTGCTCTGTTTGGCTTTGAAAAAGTGGTGAAATATTTGCTTTAAAGTAAATATTAGACTTCTAACCATTCTTGTTTTGGACTTTGACTTAGTTTGATTCTTTCCCTGCTGTTTGTGAAGTTGGGGGCTTACCGACTTTAACATTGGCCATCTTTTTTTTTTTTAATCTATCCAGTGGATACTTGAAATTAACGAGCAGAGTTAATACTTATTTCACTATGTTGTGTGCATTTCTCCTCTCCTCATTCATTCTGATTCTCACCTCGCAACTTCTGCTGAGGCTGTGACGGTGGGAGACACTGAGCGCTTCCAGCTTCCTACATAGAGTTTGACATGTCAAAATTGAGTACTTTGAGGAGGGTGATAAAACTTTTAAGGTCCGTTTATTTTTAGTAGCGAAACTTGCAGTAACATTTTGCCTAGGAAACACACAGTCCAGCCATTCGGAGGACCACACCAGCAGGCGAGACGCCTGACTTGCAGTCCTTAGTTCAGGCCATGAAAGACATATGTTTTCTTTTCAGCTCTGATTCAGTCCTTCAGTGTGATGCTGTGGTTTCTGCAGGGGTGAAACACAGATAATAATGACTTTTCTTGGGTTTTTTTCTTTTACAAAGTTGTCTGATACACCACACTATATGGCCAGGTGAAAGCCAGGAATTAGTACTACAGAAAATGTATGAGCAAAAGAAGCTTATTTAAACCCAAAGCTATAACTAAAAACCATAATTGCCACCTGATTCTGGAGGCCTCTGAACTCCTTAAGCAACTCTTAACAGTATTGAAAGCTGAGGAAATTAAAAGTTTTGTAAGGCCATGCTGTTTTCCATCAGGATGAGCCTAATGCTGCCCTAGCCTAAGCTTGCAGTTCCGTCATCGTGTTTTGGCCATTTTGCCAGTTTAGGTGCCATGGCCATTTGTTTCTGCACCTTGCATTGCACCAGCAGAGCTGCCTGCACAATTGGTACAGTGAATTCCCTCAGGAAACTGATCCATATAGGAAAAAACGTGTAGAGACATGGTTCTCTTCCCCTCCCCAGCTCTCATTTGATTCTCTGATCCGACTCACCCTGTGACCATAAACAGGCTGGGGCAAGAGGTGGGAACGAGCAGTTGGGTGAGAAGGTAAATTGTGACGCAGCATTTGCGACTGATTGCGTTATGGTCTCTCAATCAATCAAGATGATCTGAGGGTGCAGCGTACAGGACAGCTGGGCTCACGAGCAGTTTGCTGCAGCAAAAACCGAGCTCTTTTCACCCTTTCTGGCTGCCGCCTTCTGCTGCTTCCCTTGTACTGGCTGTGGTGATCACGTCATCCCTAAGTGAGTTAGTTTAGCTCACTAAACTGGCAGGAAAGTATTTCCTTTATATGTGCATATATAAATATATATTTGCTTTCCTGCGTTGGTTACTGTTGTAGTGTTAGTTTTCCAGTGTTATTGGCCGCCTGATTCAAGTGACTGCACACCTGTGGCATGCATGGGTGGGAGAGGGAAGGAGAGACTGGAGGTGGAGAAGTTGGTGGGACCAATGGGAAGCTACACCGGCAAAGAGCAGCACGAGCCAGTTGTGAAACACCAGTTGGTGAACCTGCAGCTTGTGCATTTCAGCCACCGGTTGGTCTGCAAGCTTGAATGGGATCCAGCAGTTGGCAGAGGTTCACCGAGAAGGCCAGCTCAGAGCTCACTTCGTGTGTACTGAGATCTGTGTACACTCATAACGTGAAGCAGACTCTTAAGAAATGATTCAGCCTGCTGATTAGAGCATTAATTCAGAAAGCAGAAGAGCAGGGTTCAGCCTGAGGTGGTTTGGGACCCTGCGATCCGGCTGCTGACGAGTTCAGAAGCAGAGTAAAGGATGGCAGGTTCCCAGGAGGGACTACGCAGCAGCCTAGCTGGGAGTTGGGAGGAGGAAGTCCCAGGTTTTGGCTGCTTCTCCAAGAGTATTTTTCAATATTTTATCCTATTACAGGTCTATGAAAAAAAAAAATGCATAAATGGTCCTGACTGCTAGGGCTAGAAACTCATACTACACTCAGTGGGGAGGCAGCTGAATTGCACAGCGTTCCCAGTTTTGTGTTCTTCGTGTGTCCTGTGAGTCTTCATTTCTTTTCTTTCCCCTGCCTAGCTTCAAGAGGAAGAATGAGCCATCTCCTTTAGTCCAAAGCCAAGTGATAAGAGCTCTTCTCCAGGGATTGGGGGGTTTGGGTTTGAACCTTCTCGACAATGCTGGGCTTGGGTTCTTTGTGTTTGGGGTAAGTGCTGTCACTGCTGGGCCGTTTTGTAGCCTAAGCTCTAGGAAAGGTAGGAGCTAAGACGCTCTGGGCAAGGACCATATCTTTTGTATAAAGAAACTTGAATGCCTGCATCAGGTTTCCTGAATCCCAGTGTTGGGAAGCTAAGGTATTGGAGCTTTTAAATAGGCTGCAGCTAAGGTTAAATGTTATGCGTGCAGTGATGAGTAGATTGCTGCTGCCTGAAAAGCAGGTCTTGCCTTTGAGTTCTGCTCAGCCCTGTTGTCCCATCCATTCACTGTTAGTGTCTCTAGACCTTGGCTGATTGCACTTGAAGCCAGTTCAGCTTACAGAAATCTGTTTTGGACTGGGTTTTTTTATTGTTTTTGTTTGGTTTTTTTTTTCCCCCCTCAGGTTAGTTTTATGAAATCTCAGTGAATTGACTATGCTCAGGTGAGTGCTGGAGCCAGTACAAGGAAGGAGAAAGTGTGTCTGGGTTCACAACATCCCCTTTCAATGACAACAAGGTATATGAATGGGTCCAGCATTAATGCATGTGTAAATTTTCACAGCAGAGTGTAAACCTGCTTGAGCAGCAAATACCTTTTAGGGAAGGGCTGAAGCGCTTTGGATGCTGCAGAGTGCAACATTTTAAATATACTTAAGTGTTACCCTTGTCACTCGCCTGCCCCCAGCTCAGATTTTGTTGAAACTAAGACGCTAAAAAGTATCTTTTTAAACTACTCTGTTTTGTGGCACCTTTTCCACACACGTTTTCAAGATTTGGTGTTATTTGGCTCACCAAGGCAAAACACACTCCACCCAGGTCTCTCAGTTGAGGAGCACAGAGAAAGCCAACAGCGTTGGAGCTTAACTAAAAAAAAAAAAAAAAAAAAAAAAAAGACAGTGTCTGAAGCAGTGAGCTGCCACCAGTCATGTGCGTTACTGTTTGTGCTATATTGCATAGGTCTTATTTTAATTGCACCTTTTTACTGCTTTAGTTAGGGGTGAGGTAATAAGGCAATGGCTTATTACGAGACTCCACCTAGTTGAGATAAAATATTTAGGTAACTTGTACCACACGTTTATGATATGAAACTGAAACTTGGGAAGAAATTGCTTAAGGAGTTTACATTTTCTCATACAGTTATCTTCATAAATACAACCAAGGAGCTCAGTTTAACTCCCAAGTCTGTGCACAGGCTCAGTTCAAGGAAGAGTCAATGGCTCCTGTCCCTTCCCAGTTAATAGGGAGGGAAGGGGCAGCAACTGAGTTAGTAACCTCATCTCACTTCTACCTGTATTTGAAATTCCACCGTCCTTGTGGAGGAATCAGGATAGAGAAAGCTATCAGACACTGTTGGGTTTGCCTTACTTTATTTTCTCTGTTCCACAGGCCCTGACCTAGTGGAAGAGTTGCCCAGCTTCTTGGTGAGCCCTACCTTTTGTGGAGGATAAAGGTCTCTAGGCTGGTGCTCGTCCCTGCTGACTTACTACTGGCAACCTCAGGGATAGGCTCTGGAAATCGACCTGTCTTCACTCTATCCTCGTGTCCTCTCCTCTTGGATACATGGAGTGATTAGTTGTTTCTGCTTTCCTGTTCTTATTTCCTATAAGGACCTAGTAATAGACCCTTGCCTGAAAAGCCACCTGTCTTTATTCTAAAACACCTTTTAAACAAGATCTTTAAACATATCTTCCTTCTTTACAGTAGCAGACAATGGTTGCTTAAGGTAATTACGTACCATGTTTTGGAATCTTTTTGGAGTTTAAGGATTTTACATGTTGCTTCCAAAAAAACCTGAGTGTGTAGTTGTCCTCACAGAAGAAATATCTACCTTGTGAATGGCTTTTGGCCTTTTGAGAACAAATTTTTGACTCCTGGATTACTGACAAAATAGAAAGACGTGTCTCCTCTTGGAATTTTCATTTTTAATGCAAGATATTGCTGGGCAGCAGAAGGCCTACATGGCATCTTTTTGTGTCAGTGTGAAAAAGAAAGACTGCAACTGCTAGATTTGAACCTCCTAAACTGGGATTACCACCAGAAGTTTTTCTCAAGCTACATCCCTAAACAAAAGTTGCTAGGATGCCTCTTGTGGGATGCACAAATAATACTGAGTTTCAAAACAAATGGCTGAAACTTATTTTTTACTGACATTTTGTTATAAAATGGTTAAATTTTATTTGAACATATGATATATGGCTTGTTCGATTTACCTGCCCCCATATAAAACATTATGCTGTATATAATTAATTTTTTTCAGCTGACAGTAGTACTAGAATAAATATGTTACCTTTGGGGAAAAAAAGAAGTGATTATTTGAGTGAGTTGCCAGCATGGTGAGTTACTTTAGCTGGCAACAGTGTCACTGGATCTTCAAGCCTGTCCTCCTACTGTTTTTTAAGCAGTAGGCTTAATGGAGCATGAATATGCATCGTGCACCTTATTCTTTCATATTGTTGATATGCTCAGGACTATGCATAGCCTCATTTTTATGCATAGCAAAAATGCGTAACCTCATTTTTAGATAAAAAGAATGTTTACAATCTAATTAGTAAACAGTTTTTAACTGCAAAAAATACCTGGGATGGGACAGAATTTATTTTGCATGTTTAGAAATAACAGAATGGGCTTCTGCTCTGCAGAGTTTTTGCTCCTCACTCCTAGACCATTTGTATGCAAGTTTCTGTCCCCTCTTCCCAGCTGGAATGACTGAACTTTCCCATTCATTGGCCAGCTGCACAGTGTCGTCAATGGGGCGGTAATATTGGGACAGGGGTACTACATTTTAACTGGAGGCTGCTTATCTCCTTTCTCTTTGCACATCTGAACTCTTGAATACTACTTTCCTCAGACTGGCAGCACGTAGGGTAGAGTAAGTATGTTCTGTGTTCGGGTTTGAATCTCTGCACTCAGTTCTGAGGTACTTGTAAGAAAATGCTGTAATGTGTATAGTTCAACTTATTATTGATAAAATTGGCCTTAAAAATTATTATTTAATGATGGCTGTCTGTGGACAGCACTGGAAACATGCTTGTTTGGTTTAACTTTGGTGTAGGAGATAGCTGCCTGCTACATGATAAGTGTTTATTCTTTTATATTGCATTCTTTTGTCCAAGGTAACTGTCTATCTAATTCATCCCTTTGTTGTAGCCAGCCCCTTTTATCTTTTCTTTTTGCTTGAATTGTAATATAAAAGAGGTTTAGCATAACTTGACATCCCAAATACGTATACCATAACTGATAATTTTTACCCCAACATATTTTCTTTTAATTGTAAGCAATCCTGGAGTTTTGTAATTAAAACATCTCTGCAATATGTAGATTTTGTCAAACACTGGTGATTAGAAAGCTACTGGTCTCCCCCCACCTGAAACTACAATTAAATTTTAATTCTAGTGTGTTTAGTTCACAGTGAACAACTCAGTGTTAATTTTCTGTATTTTATCCTTCTATTCACATTTGTTTCATCTTTTTTCTGACTGGATGTTTTGCCTTAAAGTATCACTCTGAACAAATAATTTTTTCATTAATGGATTAAAATACATTAGCAAATGGCATAGGAATACCTTCTAAAACATGTGTGGGCTCTTCCTGTGTAACGTTTATTACAGAGGACTTGGATTTAAAAATCAGGCTCACCGTACGCATCGCACAGTGCCCTCAGAGCAGAAGCCGTTTCCTGCATAGCCCAGGTCCTTGGGAAGGACGGGTTTCTCCAGGGTCAGAGCTATTGGAGCAGCTTTATTCAAGTTAAGCTGTAGCAGCTGACGTGGGGGAGAGGCACACGCCCCTGCCTTATCAGTTGGCTGAAAATATGCTTTCTGTCATGTCTTTTTGCTTTTCCTTTAGAAACCTGTTGGGTTTTTTCCTTTTCTTTAAGATGTGCTTTGCGCTAGTTGTCCTCTCTTGTCCTCCTGCAAAGGAGGGGACTGCAGAGGAGTTCTGGCTTTTCGCTGTTCTTGAAAATGGAGCTGTCACCTGTGTGTATTCAGGCTGTATCATGTGTCGCGTTTTTTTCTCTGAGCTCGCCTTGGGAGGCACTGTACACATTGGCAGGCACAGGTCAACGACCAGCCGCTTAGTGGAAGAGGCACAGGGAGCGACCAAGGGTTGCGTGTTACGTGTGCCAGGATTACAGCAGGGAGACTGGTTGTTCCTTTTGACTAAAACTCTTATCTGGGCTGTGTTCCTCCCCCCGATGAATGGGAGGTCATTCGTACAGCAGAGGGACACATCAGGCCTCTTCACTGGCCATGCAAAGTCCTTTAAATAAATTGTACCGTTTTCCACATGAAATTCTTTTTGTTTATTCTCATTACTTAAAATGCTTGAAGCCGTTTTTTATAGGTTTAGATCGTTATTTTGCATACGTTATGATTTAAAGCTTTTACATTTTTTTTCTGCAAGTAGTGCATGCTGCACTTGGCCTTAGGACCAGCTACCAATGTGTAGCTGCTCACTTTCTGCTTCACTGAATAGATTCTTCAGGGACCATTTGACTTCTGTGAATAAAACTCTCACTTTAACCAGTGCAGTGGCATCGTTTGTGTATGTAATTTATATATAGTTGGACTAATGTGACTTTAACAGCTTATTCTTTGAATAGCTTAGGAGGCTACCCTTTGCTTTTCAGGGAACTCCAAATAAAGATATATGTACTTATTTTATAAATTATGTACTTACTTTATTTTTTTATTTACTATTTTCTGAATTCCAGCAGTTTTATTCAGTGTAAGCTAACTCTTCTATTGCCTTGCTAGTTGTGTGGTATCATTGTTGGGATAGCAATTCTGAGGTGACGTACGTCAGTAAATATGTAGAGAATACACATAGAAGTAAACATGTCTTAAAAAGCAAAGGCTAACAGTCAAAGCTGCTCAAAGAAAAAATTTTAATATTGACATGAATCCAATATGTGTAAGTTATGTGTACACAAACACATAAGGACACAGGGAGGGTGAAACAGAGAGTTTGTTTCATTTTTGTGACCATTTTGTTTCCAAACTGCTGAAAAGGTTTTGGACAGTATATAATGAAATTGCAACCTTCGTTCATACACCTACTTTCTGCAGACCAAGAGAGTGCTAATGTGTCTTTCTAAAACTCAGCGGAATGGGAGAGAGGAGTGGACGCCCTGCAGTACCTTCTCAGAGCGAGCTCCTTTATTAATGACACCTGGTCTTCCCTGTTGTTTGCCTCGTGGTTGTTCTCTCCTAACGAAAGCCAGAGCTGGAAGTTGATTTCCCTGTCTCATTGCTCTTAGCCTTTCCTTTTCCTGAAGTATTTAGAGCTCTTTCAGATATTACCTCTAAAAAGTCTTGAGTGGTCCCATTCAGCTGCCTAATACTGTAATACTGTGTTCATACAGTTAGTACATCAGAAGGGCTTTGCCCTTTGCAGGCTTGGATTCTCCAGGAATTTCTATAAGTTATAAATCACAGCCCGGTCACTCCTAAGGGTTTTTCCTATATCACAGACTTCTGTATAATTTGGAGCAGTTGCCAATCTGACTAAAGGAAAACCAGGATGGATTGCCCTGTGGGTTACTTCTGTGTTCTGGAGCGATTCACTCTTTGACATTTAGTTTATACCACATCTGATTAAGTCAGTTATCCATTTTCATGTACATATCTCTTTTTTTCTTTTTTTTTTAAACCAACAAAACCCTTATAGAAATATCATTGCCTGAAACAAAGTTACACCATTCACCTCTGTTAGGTGTTGTGTTGCACCCAGCACTTAAAACTGTGGTCTGTGAAGCTCTTGCTTTCCTAATGTCACGTGCCTAATTCTGGCTGTTTTGCTTGTGTTCTGGTTTTATGCAGACTAATGGCCGATCGAGTGCTTGTGATTGGCAGTGGAGGGAGAGAGCATGCACTGGCCTGGAAGCTGGCCCAGTCCCCACATGTAAAACATGTGTTTGTTGCTCCAGGAAATGCAGGAACAGCTGATAATGGAAAAATTTCCAATTCAGGTAAAAAGAAAAAATACTGGTTTTAAATTTGATAACTCAACAAATAAGTTGTTCCATTTATGGATCTCTTAATATGAAAGGGTTATTATTGCTCCTATTTTTTAAGGTTCCGGACGTGTGAAATAGATGGTAGCAGTTAAGAAATAAAAATGTCTGAGCAAAACCTTGTGCAACTACCACTCATTTTATATGATCTCAGTTGTGATAGCTAGTTCTTTGGGTTCAGGGGTGGAGGATGCAGCCAAAGCTCCATCTGTCCAATGCACATTCCTCCGGGAGTACAGCTTGGGGTAGCTGCAGTGCTTCCTGCCTGCCAGCAGCCTAGCAGGGAAGGGGTGATGGTTTCTCTTGGTACACACTGCAGTTCAACAACTGGTTGGTGAACAACTGAAAAGTCCCTGAAGCAAATGCCATCACCTGAAGTACTAAATTCACTACTGTATTCTCAGAAGTTCATTGAAGCCCTGTGATCCCTACAACCTTTGATGAGAATACTTTCTCACCTGAGATGTTCAACCATAGAAAAACATTCATTCCTTTGTCTTAGTGACCTTAAGAAGTTAAGGTTATTTTCAAATGTTTCTCTCTTCATACTGACTGCCTGTTTTGAGCTTCTAGCTTAATATATTAAGCTCTGACTGGCTGTAATTGAAACTATTCATACTTACTAGTTTTGAGAAATCAAGCTTAAGGTATTTCAAATTGAGCATCCAAAATTGTGTGCTGCATTTTAAAAAAAATACTGATCTAAGGTGCTTGCCTGGAGGCACACAGTGAATCAGTACAAAACCAGGAATAATTACTCAGAGATTCCTGTCTTGTGTCCTTTATATAACAGATCCTGAATTAGGTACTTTAAACAACCAACTTAAGTTTCCACTTTAAAACATGTGATGACATACAGAATTAAAGTTAACACAGTATGCATGTGAACATGAATTATATACCTTGATTTCCTGCATCCATATTTGTATATGGGTAAAATTTTTTTTTGTTGCCGTCTCATGTGGAAACATGAATCCTGTCAGATTCTTGTACAGCAGTTAATTATCATACTTAATTCCATTGGAATGCTTAATTACAGGTTGTTTAAATAACTTTGTCCTTATTTTCTTTGACTAGTCACAGTATTGTAAGTAGGTTTTTTGTTCTATTTGGTCTCTGAGGAGAGGGCCCAAGGAAGAGACTGACAGGAAAGTCATATGTTTCCTTCTCATCGAAAGTCAAACAAAAATCTTTATCCTTCTGCTAAATGGAGTTGATGCCAATCTGTATGGCCTGCAGAATGTTCATTTCAGTATTTTTTCCTAAGCGGTGTCTTTTAAAAACTGCTGCGCTTTTCTCTCACCTTGTTATTCCATAAATAATACTGCACCCTCAACAGTGGAAAATATTTGAGCATGTGCATAATAATGCTTGAGCCAGGTCCATGAAATCTACCGTGTGTACTAAAATCTTCTTTTCTAGACCAGGGGCTCTCACGTACTTTGGGAGAGAAGTCCTCAGCCAACCAGGAGATGGGAAGAACCTAGAGTTTCTGAAGAGTTTGATTTCTTTGGTTTTTAAGGAAACAATTTGTGTTATCTGCTCAGGCATTTTAGTCCTGCCACCAGGGTCTAGATTTTAACTCAGGGAAGAAAATGGAAAACAGCTTTACAGAGGCATGTGAGCCCTATTATATTGTGTGAGCCTGGGCAACAATGTCTGTGAAACTGCTACCATTGTTTCTGGGTTTTTGGTATAATCAAGATTCGGCCCTGAAAGTTCATCCTCCCTTCATGGTTCATGAGATTGCTTTTAATTAGCATTGCTACTCTGGTTCTCAGATGATTTCGGAAACATATAAAGGTGAGCTTAAAACTATAAATAACCTTAAATCCTTCAAACCTTGCCTGTATCTCAGTTAAAAAAAAAAGTTTTCTTGGTTATTTTGAGTCAGTAATAATTTCTGACAATAAAGACAGATTTAGGTTGAGTGGCTAACTATAGTTTTATATTCAATTTATATTTAATTAGGAGGGCAATTTTGGTGCCAGAAGCATACAGAATGGCTTGCTGAATCCAGAGATAGACATATGCGTGTCTGTGAACGGACTTTAGCATCCTGCACCTCCTTCCATCACATTTTAGCTCTCAGTGTAACATATACTCTTAATTTTAAGCTCTAGCTTTGAAAACCTTGGTCCAATGTCCATCTGTCTGGTTCGAAAGGAATGTTTAGCTGTCGTTTTGAGAAATGAACCACAGCGACAAAAATGTCCCCTTTCAGTCTGCATCCTGAGGAAAATGATGTTTGTGGGGAAAGTTAAAATTACGTATTAACAATGTGATTATTCCTTTCCATTTGTTACTAGGACATTTCCACATTGTGTAAATCTTGTCCCATATTCACTGTTCCTATCACCAGTAGATCAGGCCTCTGGCAAGACAATTTGGGATGAAAAGTGCAATCACCTTATGGGCTCATTCCTTTCCTTGCTCCCCTTCTCATGGATTAATCTTGCAAGGAACAGGGATCGTCCCTCTTCAGTGGCCTGGCCCACCAGAGCTCCCACTCTCTTCGGTCGGGATCTGCTGTTCTCCAGCTGCTTTCACAACAGCCCTATGGGACTGAAAGACAATATTGACCTTTATGTTAATCAGTACTTTAAAGCCAAGTGTGTTATGCTTTTGGTTTTGCTCTCTTGTGAGCCAGAAGTCAATTGGCATAAACTGCACACGGAAGTCAAAGGCCTTTGCTTCTCCTTACTTAAAAATGTTGGTGGAACAAAATAATTGACCTGTTAAATAGGTATCAAGGAGGTAGTTTTTATTAGTGTTCAGTCAGGCTTTTTCCCCACTTCACCCAAATAGGGCAAATCTATAACCAAAATATAGGCTTCAGATAGTTGTTTTTATGCCATCTCTTAGGCAGAAATGACCACTTCTCTTGTGGAAGCAGGCGATTTATTCATACAGGATGGCAGGAGTGCGGTGGGCACCGACACAAAATAGTGTCTGTTTGTCCAGCAGAAGCTGCTGTATCATTGCCTCTCCTTTCTCTCTTGTCACTTCCCCAGAAGCCAGCTGGAAGAGACCATCAGCTCCTGGCGTGCTTGCCAGTACGGTCACTAACGGGAGATCACAGACAAAACTTGAAGCAAAGTAGTCCAGCTGCAAGGAGGGGCTGTGCTGTGCTGTGCTGTGCTCCCTTTGCCAGCTTCCTGCCCTGATGTGTTAGTCTCCTCCCCGCAGGGGCAGCCAATCCACGCTGGGCCACGCTCACCGCTTTTTTGGCTCTCTCCGGGTTCGCATTCCCGTCCTCTGTGGACCTTGGCTTTATTTATTCTTGATAAAAGCAGTGGAATTGCATTGCCTTTGCGTAAATTTTTTATCATGAGACTTGACATTATTGTCTTTAGTGCAAGCTTTTTCTTTTGTTTACACAGTTTTTGGCATTCCAAGTATCGTCATGTTAAATGTTTGTTTATGGAAAGATAATGGTCCTAAAAACCTAAGACTGAATATCCTTACCCATAATTACAGCACCTGCCCTTATTAAGTTCAGCCTAATGTAAGAAAAAATGTTCAGATTCCCCTTTGTTTCAGTGGGGTCACAGTTTAGTGTGGCAATCTTTAGCTGATACTGCAGAAAGAAAGAAAAAAAGAAAACGGTTGCAGTCCCACCACCAGCCGCTTGTTTCTGTCTCCTACACCATGCTGGCACAAACGTGTGTAAAGCTTCATGGTGACCCTACTCAGGGAGGAGACTGGCTGAAAAAAATTTATTTTTTTTTTCTGCTTGTGAGTTATTTTTCACTTGGATCCTTCGCGATGCTTCTTGTGCTGGCAAACAGGATGTTCCTAGAGATGAGAACCGTTTACTGTATGGTAGTGTAGGGGAACCTGAAACTTTTTTTCCTCACCTTCGAGAGCAAGGTCAGTTTACAATGCATGTCAAACTGCAGCCTTTTCTTGGAGGTTTGGTGGTGTATTTTGGTCCAAGCCCTGCATGTAGTCTTTATATCAGTGTATGCCTCACTCTTCCAGATTCACAGTGACCTGCTGCTCAAGAATGTGAGTGGTGAAAATGCTCCTTCAGCATTATGTGATAAATAAGTGCTAAGCAACAATAATGAATGCAGTCTTACTGCCCTTTTGTATCTTTGACAGCTGTTTCAGTCAGCAATCATGCTGCACTTGCCCAGTTCTGCAAAGGTCAGGAGATCAAGCTGGTTGTGGTTGGTCCAGAGGTTCCTCTTGCTGCTGGTAAGAGAAAGCAAGCTAAAAATCATAGCCTTCATAATTTAGGAACAAAAGTAAATTTTGGTCCCCATCTTCTGTGCACCACTCAACAGTATCTGAGTGTCTTCAGTAGGAATGGAAACAGATCCTCCATGGCAGTTTCCCTGAAATTCAGGGTTGTGCTGTGATGAAAATGAATTTCTGAAGGATATTGTGTGAGCAATGTAACAGTTATATTAGTAAAAGAGATATCAAAGTGTTTCTATATAGGAACCTTAACTAGAGTTTTGATTTTCCTATGGAGTTTTCATTTTTTGAAATAATAATAATTTGGCACTACATTAAAAAACCCCATTTATAAACATGTTGATAATTTTTCTGTTTTAACCTTTTGCATGTTCAACAGTTGCAATCTTCACAAAAGACTAGTGTCGACTTCTTAGCTAAAAGCTATAATAAAACAAGGGGAGATTGTCCTCTTTTATCAAATGCAGCAAATCTTCTTAGCCCCAGATATTGCAGGATTACCTGCTCCCAATTACAGTGAAGAATGCATCTTTTTTACCGTCCGTCTGGTAAAATAGGCACTGGATAGATATATATGGCTTATCATTCCTGACATACTTGTTCCAACAAATCAGTGCATCTGTAGACTTGGACTACATGAGTCCTATAAATCATCTGGTGATTTATAAAATTTTTTTGTGTTGTCATTTTTAGGAATTGTTGATGACTTGACAGCAGCTGGAGTAAGGTGTTTTGGTCCAACAGCAAAGGCAGCTCTGCTGGAGTCCAGTAAGAGCTTTACCAAAGCCTTTTTGGATCGTCATGAGATCCCAACTGCAAGATGGAAATCTTTTACTGATGCTAAAGCAGCATGCAGTTTTATTAACAGGTAAAATTCTTGTCATTTTGGAATTTTTTTTTTTACAGTGATGTACAGCGTGCTAGGTATCCAAAGCAAACAATCAATCTTTTTGGCTGTGACAGAACATCTGTAAAGGTTTTAAAGGATAATCTAACATGACACTATCACACTGCGATAAGTCTGATATTAAATGGTTCTTATTTACTGCTTTTCAATGAAAATAAAGTTCAGTGTTCAGTTTACAGGAGAATATAGGACAAGTTTTTGTTTTTTTCAAACTGCCTATTGTGGAAACCCAGCCTGCAGTCTGATAGTCATATGTTCTGCCTTCTTTGTACCTTTTCTCCGCAAATATAAATTCTGCATTGGAGACTTAGTGAGCAGATGATGATCTACTCATCAGAATACAATCCAGGTGATGCAAGAATGATACAACAGTAAATTATTGAAAGGAAACCAACCTTTCAGAACAGTAATGAAATTCAGCGGTGGGGAAAAAACAGGAAGCAGAAATCCTTTACAGGCATAGCATAACAAGAGAAGCCTGGTTTTTATTTGTGTGTTATTCAATAAGGTAAAATGGTTGCTATGAAAACTGGTAAGTATTTTGATCTTTCAACTATTGAAATGTTCAAAATGCCTACAAAATATATTTGCAATACAGAGTGTTTACTGTTGAATCTCTCTTCTCTATCTTTGAAGTGCAAACTTCCCTGCTTTAGTTATAAAAGCTAGTGGCCTGGCAGCTGGCAAAGGAGTAATTGTGGCTTCAAACAAGGAAGAAGCCTGCAAAGCCGTTACTGACATCATGCAGGTGAGTACAAATGTCATGCACTAACTGGAGGAATTCTCACACCAAATAAGTAGTTAACCATCTCAGAGTCTCAAAGATATTCTTTATGGCTATGTAATAGGAATTGGGTTAAAAGACATCAAATCTTTTACCCATTATTTGGATAGGTATGAAGCTCTGTCATATTTATAGCTTGAGGCAGGGTACTCTTTCTCGGCATAGTTCCTGTAGGCTAAAATAAAATCATTCCGTAATGAAAACCAACACTGATTTCCATATGGGTTTCCTTTTTTTTTTTTTTTTTTTTTTGCCATTTGAGACTGCTGCAATCAAACAGGTACTACAGTGCTGTAATATTAACACTGTGATTGAGCTGGATCTTGACAAGCAACATCAGTTTTAGGACTCCAGTCGCACAGCACTTAAATGTGTCATAAAATTCCAGTGGAATTTTTTCAAGTTAAGTATATATTTAGGTAGGATATTCAACAAATATATTAGGACCATCAAAATCTGAAGAGAAGCAAAATGAAGCAGTTTCATCTGAACAGTTAGGAACATAGAGCTGGAAAATAAGACACATACAGGTCTGGTCCTCAGCTTGTGTCAGCAGCACAGCATCTTACAATTCAGCAGAGCTATGCTGATGCATAGGAGACATTATCTGACACACTTGTATTTCAAGAGTCAGAATATAGGGTCTGCACTCACATTTTGTTGTGTATGTATGGTTATTGGACAAATATATGTCTTAACATGTGGCCCAATGTCTTGAACAAAAATACGTATGTTGGAGAGTCTTATAGACCCACAAAATTATCTTGTCAGTGTGGGTTGGTGGTTCTTAATTGCCTAAATATGCAGTCAGTGTTCAAACATTGCATTGGAATATGAAAATATTGCTCCCTTCCAACGTATTCTATAGAATTGTACTTTCTTACAAAGTAAAAGTTCAGACTTGACAGTCGTTGCTATTACTCTCAGTATAAACTAAGGGTCCAAACTTCAGAAGGTAGGGCATGAGGAATTGCTCAGTAAGTCATGAATGTCATCTGCAATTTAAAAATATTCAGGCATAAAATCTGCATTCATTTAAGAATAAACAGGAAAGAGGAGCAAAGATTTTACCATTGCTGACATACGCAGGACGGAGAATGGATTGATAGTCTCAAAACCATGCTGCATTTTTCTTGCCATTTTACAAATATTTTTTCTTGTTGCATTTTGAATATTTTAAAGTAACTGAAACAGAACTTAAGAGATTTTGTTTTTACCATAGGATAAGACTTTTGGCACAGCTGGGGAAACTGTTGTTGTTGAAGAACTTCTTGAAGGAGAAGAAGTTTCTGTAAGTGTGCATCTCACTGTAACACTTTGATTCCAAAATTCAGAAGTCAAGCAGGCAAGGTAGAAGGCCAGCTTGGCTTAGCAGGGATCTTCTAGAGCTAAGGCAAAAAAAGAAAATGTATGGCCAGTGGAAGCAATGTCAGGCGATGTGGGAGGACTACAGAGATGCTGTTTGCCACTGTAGGGAGGAAATTCGCACGGCCGAAGCTCAGTTAGAGCTGAAGCTGGCCAGTACTGTGAGGGACAATAAAAAGGACTTTTTAAAATATGTTAATAGCAAAAGGCAGGCCAGAAATAACATTGGTCTGTTACGTGATGAGCATGGTCACCTCACAAACAAGGACAGACAAAGCAGAAAAGTTTAATGCTTTCTTCGCCTCTGTCTTCAACACCGATGATGGGCTCTGGGACTCCCGGAGCCCTGGGCTAGAGGTCCATGACTGTGAGAATGACAAACTCCCAACCGACCCCGAACTTGTGTGGGATCTGCTACTCCAGCTGGATCCCTATAAGTCAATGGGGCCCAAGGGGATTCATCCCAGGGTACTTAAAGAACTGGCTGATGTCATAGCGAGACCTCTCTCAATGATTTTTCAATGCTCTTGGGAATCTGGAGAGGTCCCGGTTGACTGGAAGCTGGCAAACGTTGTCCCAATCTTCAAGAAGGGCAACAGGGATGACCCCGGTAACTACAGGCCTGTCAGTCTTACCTCTGTGCCTGGCAAAATTATGGAGAAGGTTATTCTGGGAGTTATTGAAAAACACCTGAAAGACAACACAGTCATTGGTCCCAGCCAGCACAGGTTCACGAGGAGAAAGTCCTGCCTCATGAACTTAATTTCTTTCTATGATGAGGTTACCCACCTAGTTGACCAAGGGAAGCCAGTCGATCTAATCTTTTTGGATTTCAGTAAAGCTTTCGATACTGTCTCTCACAGTATCCTCCTGGACAAAATGTCCAGCATACAGCTGGATAAACACATAATGCAATGGGTGAGCAATTGGCTGA
>WAAD01022888.1:41629-98667 GCA_013389945.1 Fregata magnificens
GCTGAAGTCACTTGGTCTGTTCAGCCTGGAGGAGAGGAGACTGAGGGGAGACCTCATTGCGGTTTACAGCTTCCTCACAAGGGGAAGAGGAGGGGCAGGTGCCGATCTCTTCTCCCTGGTGACCAGTGATAGGAGCTGAGGGAATAGCAGGAAGATGCGCCAGGGGAGGTTTAGGTTGGATGTTAGGAAAAGTTTCTTCCCCCAGAGGGTGGTGGAGCACTGGAACAGGCTCCCCAGGGAGGTAGTCATGGCACTGAGCCTGTCAGTGTTCAAGAAGCGTTTGGACAACACTCTCAAACACATGGTGTGAATTTTGAGGTTGTCCTATACAGGGTCAGGAGTTGGACTCGATGATCCTTGTGGGTCCCTTCCAACTCAGGATATTCTATGGTTCTATGATTATACCTGTCCTAAACGATTTAGGAAACACTATGTAAGTAGCTACAGCAGGGATGTGTAAGATTTTAGTACTTAAATTAAAAATAGTTATCTGTTTATAAATAAAATCGTATTAATTAAAGACAGCTGTGTTAAGAACCAAACTTCCTGCAGTCTGTTAAAATAATTCAAATTAAAACTCAAACAGTAATCAGCTGTTGCCACATGGAAAAAAAATCAAACCTTCAAAATTTTGAGTGGCATTGACCATGCAGTTGTGTGTTACGATTTCTCTGACAGCAAAGACAGTATAAGATGTCCCTTCCCTTCCATATTGCTACCTCTTCACTACTGTTTGCCGTTGTTTCAGTTATATTAGTTACCTGTTCGTGAAGCTACAACCTAAAGGCCTTTTTTCAAAGAAATCAACACCACCACCTTGCATGTTTTCTGTGTTCTGGTTTAGAGCCCAGTGCCACTTGAATCAGTACAAGTAACAGGATAGTGAAGTGCAGAGCAAGGCAAGGAGCAGTTGGGAGTAAGGGAGGATGGAGACTTTCTTTAATCAGCTTTGCTGATGAAAGGAATACGTTGAACTGCATCATGAGGGAGCAGTAAACTCCTTTGGAGCAAAGGAACAATCAGCTCAAGACGGGTGCAGGCAGGATCCTCTTTAACCAGTTTCATTGCCAGAGAGATTGCAATGTGGAAGTGCACCCAGGGACAAAGGATCTGGAACCAAAGCCTGTTGAATGGTTTGGCAGTGTTGACTTAGTCTGCAGATGTAGAGGGAACATTTCCTTCATTTTAAGCTGATTCAGCTCCTTTGTTTAGAAAAAGTATATCTGATTTAATTAGCAGAGTGTGAAGGAGAAGAAGAGAATTAGAGCCTAGGATTTGAGGTGGCAGGGGAACTTGAAACTTGCATCACACAAAGTAGAACAGCCAAGTACCAGCTCAGGTTCCCGAGTCCTGGAGCTGGAATTGACTTATGCTGGATGTTGTGAACATTCATCTTGGAGGTGGTGGTATTTATAAAGTAAGCGATCGCCTCCAACTGTTGCCCATCTTTGCATAGTCTGGTTTCCTGCCCGATATGAAGAAATTAGACATGCAGATATTGGTCATCCTTATTCTTTCCTGGTTGGCTTGACCTTTTTAGGAATTAAGGGTTTATCCAGATCTTCATTCTCTGGTGGAAAATATGTAATGCTTTTAGTTAGTCCTTGGAATACTATCAGATTTACTGTAATATAACACAATAATATAAACACGCAGTTGAAAGGGTTTTTTTCTATGATGACTGACAACAGCGAAGAAAAAATACTGCTTGCATTGCCTGTCAAAATAATGCACCTTCTGCAAATGATTGTAGTTTTTAATATATTAATATTTTGGCATTTTTGGGTTTTGTCGGGGAATCTTTGCTTGTTTTTTAATTAGCATTATAAAATGTTTTTATGAGTACTGCTAGCAGTAGTCCAGACAGTGAACATCATCATCCAGTTACAGAAGATGCCAGCAGGATTGTTATTACGAAGATATTGAGGATAAAAGCATCTGCTATATAAGTAATTTATAAATAATTCAAAAGTAAATAGTTTTATCAACAAGGAAAAGGAAATCTTGCAAGGAATGTAATGCCTTCCTTCCGGGGCAGGGGGGAGGATGGGGGAGGGAAGAAGTAGCTTCCATCGTGGAGTATTTTAAATTTTTTTTAACCTTTTGAGTATTTCTTTTCAGTACAACTACTGATGTTATGTTGTAATTTTTTGTATGTTATATGAAAGTTAATTTCTGTAGGAAGGACATATAAACTGAGGCACTGCTTCCTGAGGGAAAAGGGAAATGTTTAGAATACTGTCGTTTGTTTTATCAGGGAGACAGAATTTATACTCTTAAATATCCATTTGCAACACTGAAAATCAAATATAATTGCACCTTTTGTGCTTTAATTTTAATCATACACTGGGATTTTAATTATTCTCCTTGTTTTCTAGTGCTTATGTTTCACTGATGGCGTCACAATTGCTCCCATGCCTCCAGCCCAGGACCACAAGCGATTAATGGATGGAGATGAAGGCCCTAACACTGGAGGGATGGGAGCTTATTCCCCAGCACCTCAGGTAAAAATGTATTGACAAGGAGATGTTTCACTAAAGCTGTGCTACAGCTCCACTATTGAAAGCATGTGTGAATTTTTAGTTCCACCATGGTGAACAGGAGAGTGAAGAGAGTGGGCTCTTGTGGATGGAAAGAGTTGCCTAAAACAAGCATAGTCAAGTCCATAACTTAAATTTATTTCTCTAAAGAGGAGGATATTTCTACTGAATTACTTTTAATTATACAGGTGGAAGTGTTATTTCTGCAACCTTGTATTTTGATTTGGTTTTTAAGTGTTTTGAAATACTGATTGGTAGAACTAAGTGCTTAAAACCACATTTTTATCATGTGACAAACTAAGCTAATGATGAGCTTAGTTCACTTGCTGTGCCTCAAGGTAGTTTGGTTTCTGTTTGGCGAGGAACTATTTGCAAAAGGACTTACTTTGCTTTCTATGCACCTGTGTCATGGCCAGAGATTTTTCTTTCTTAAGTTCAGAAAAATTATAGGGTTTGTTCGTATAGAAAGCTATTAATCTTGTTTATTGAATAAAATTTGACCATTGATCACTATACTTTCCAACCATGATTTGTCTTTGGGAGGCCCTATCTAAATGCCAGTATGTCTGTGCAAATGGTTTGTTCCAGTTAAGCCAGTGGGATTGCTTGCACATGTAGATATAAGCGTGGAAAAATGTCTGAAGAAATGCAGACGGTTGTTTTAATGCTGTGGTATGTTGTCTGAGGGGAGAGAAAAAAATATTAGCTTTCTGTTGTATGAAACATTTTGGAGTGAGCGAGAGACCATCCAAGTGTTCTGCTTGGCTCTTAAGAACACTAGCCATCACTAGCCACAGTAGGAAAAATCATGCACTCCCTTTTTACAAACGCTGTTTTCTAATCCTGTTTTATTAGATTTCTAAAGATTTACTGCAGCAAATAAGAGATACTGTTCTTCAGAAAACTGTTGACGGCATGAGGAAAGAAGGTGTCCCCTATTTTGGTAGGTACATGTCGTGGGTTAACCCCAGCCAGCAGCTAAACACCACCCAGCCGCTTACTTACTCCCGCCTGGTGGGATGGGGGAGAGAATTGGAAGGGTGAAGGTGAGAAAACTCATGGGTTGAGATAAAGACAGTTTAATAGGCAAAGCAAAAGCAGCACGGGCAAGCAAAGCAAAACAAGGAATTCATTCACTCCTTCCCATCGGCAGGCAGGTGTTCAGCCATCTCCAGGAAAGCAGGGCTCCATCACGCGTAACAGTGACTTGGGAAGACAAACGCCATCACTCCGAATGTCTCTCCCCTTCCTTCTTCTTCCCCCAGCTTTATATGCTGAGCATGATGTCATATGGTGTGGAATATCCCTTAGGTCAGTTGGGGTCAGCTGTCCCAGCCGTGTCCCCTCCCAGTTTCTTGTGCAGAGCATGGGAAGCTGAAAAAGCCCTTGACTAGTGTAAGCACTACTTAGCAACAACTAAAAATCTCCACATTATCAACACTGTTTTTAGCACAAATCCAAAACATAGCCCCATACTAGCAACTGTGAAGAAAATTAACTCTATCCCAGCCAAAACCAGCACAGTACAGAAGTTTGCATTTTTTAAGCATAAGGAGAAAGACAGTTTTTTTAAATTTGTCCTCTTTATAGGCCTAACTCACACTGTAAGTTAAGGAGGATAACTTTGATCTATTTGGAAACTGGGTTTAGTATCAGTGGCTTGATTTAGAGTTTGTTGAAATCAATGGCTATAGTTTCATTAATGGTGGATGATCATCAAGTAAGGAAGAACAGAAAGGACAACATTTGAAAATAAGATGCAAAATTGTAACTACAACTATTTCTGCCTGATATATTTTTAACATTTCTAAAGTGTTAACATCCTACCTTTATATGAACACAGGTGGCGTCCTTTTTAACGCTATTATGAATAGTTTCAAAACAAATGACCTATGCAGTTGCTTAGATAGCTTTTTATGTAATTTTTTATTCCAGGTGTGCTTTATGCTGGATTAATGCTTACCAAAGATGGACCTAAAGTTCTAGAGTTTAACTGCAGATTTGGTGACCCGGAATGTCAGGTGAGTTATTTCGTAGGCAGATACAGTTTGCCATTATGGGAGGAGAAAGTCTGTTACCATATCTACCAGTATTCTTAACTAACTATCGGATGAAAAATGAGCTAATTGCACTGAGATTTAAAATATTTGGTTTGTTTATTCAAGACGGAAGGTCCATTATGAAATTGTTCCATTCCAGAGAAGATTTCAGCAGGTTATACACAAATATTGGCTTTACAAGGGTAAGCTTGAGTGAAACTCAGCACTTTCCTGTCTTTTCTGGAACGGAGTTGGTTTGGGTTTTTTTTACTTTATTAAGGAAGTGAACACTTCTTTTCCCCACTCCCTGTTGACAAGTGGAACAAAACCCTTCATTTCCATTTTTCAGAACAAATAGGATTATTTGGCCTCTACCTTTTCCCCTCCATATGTAGCAGTTCTTTTATCTGTAGAAATTATCTTCAAGGAAGAGTATTTTTAAAGGTACATAGATTATGCACAATGTGTATATATGTGTGAAAATATAGTATATGAACATACTTATTTAATGTTATTTTTACAGTTGCATTAGTATTTTTAAAAGCTCAGTGAATAAAATGTAGCAATGTACATTGTCTTCTTTAATTTGCTAATCTGTATTTTTGTAGGTAATTCTTCCACTGTTGAAAAGTGATTTGTATGAAGTTATGCAAGCAGTTATCAATAAGAAGTTGTCTAGTTCCATGCCAGTTTGGTTTGAAGACAGGGCAGCTGTGACGGTGGTCATGGCTAGTGAAGGGTATCCAGGAACATATCCCAAGGGTTTGGAAATAACAGGTAAATATAGCAGGAGAAACTGCAGAAGTCTGATTCCTCTCCTGCCCTCTCTCCATTCTCTCTTTTGCCAGATGAAGGTGAATCAGTGTAACTCAGATTCATAGAAACTTTAGATCTTGTGGTTATGGGTCAGCAAGAGACAACTGAGTTTTCACACATCAAAGTTTATTGGTAATGCACCCGTAGCATTTCAAATCTCCACACTATATTGTTAAGTTCTGTAGCATGTCTTTAATATGTGTTACAGTGAAGTAGTTCTGGGCTGATCACAGATTCTTGCATAATGTTGATGCTGATATGTTTTGTGGTCTCTGTGTCAGTGAAGTATAAAATCCAGCTCAAATTAAATGTTGTATGCAGATGTTTCAGCGAAATTACCTCTTTCTGTGTCTCTGAGCATAAAAGTAGCAGACTTGTCTCTCCTCAAAATGCAGTTTATACAAATTTATTCCTATTTCCCAGCATGATCACACTGAATTCGATTGTGGTTTCTAGACACAGTCAATAAGTGCTGAATATTTATTAATGTGTAATTTAATAGAGAATGTTCTAATCAACTGATTTTTCTGCATTTATTTTATTGAACAACAATCACAGGACTTTCTAAGGCTAAGGAACTAGGATTGGAGGTGTTCCATGCAGGCACGTCCCTAAAGGATGGCAAAGTGGTGACTAGTGGTGGAAGAGTCCTTACAGTAACTGCTATTAAAGAGGATCTAATGACAGCACTGCAAGAAGCCAACAAGGGAGTAGCAGCCATACACTTCAAGGGTGCCATTTATAGAAAGGACATTGGTTATCGGGCTATAGCTTTCCTGAGACAATCCAGGTAGATATTTGAAATACTTGCAATGGAAATAACTGGTGTAAAAGGGACTTAAAGACATCACTAGTTTCCATCTATTATGCGTAACTCTAGTCAAGTTTTAAGTAGCATCCTTGTGAGCAATCGAAGCAAGACCAGCCAAGGAACGAACAGGCTTTTTGATGGCTCTCTCATCCATGTTCTTGTTCTCCCAAGTCTGAGTTAAACTACAGTGACCAGCACACAGGAGTAACTTGTGGTGTTGCTGTCTTTGTTATGTCTGTTTTAGGGAAGGTGATCTTCTGGTTCTTAGCCTCTAAACCATAGTTTTTGTTCTAGATTTGTGTTGTCCGTAAGTCTAATGTTAATATAATTAAATGTATCTATGAACAAAGTTTGAGCTATTTTATTGGTTCGTTTTAGAGTCTTTGGAAATGGTTAAAATGGTCTTGAAACACCTACCTTGTTGGGATATGCATTTTAATGGAATAGCTGGCTAACAAAGTGGGTAGAATTTGTCCCTCCTTTTTTTATTATTATTCCTTTTATCTTCACAGTATTCAGTTTAACAATCTCGAGATGGTGTGGGCGCAGGGGTGTTTTAAAGCAGTGTGTCCTACTGTCTCTCTAATGTTATTGAGAGCTTCTTGCAGGTTTTTAGACTAATTTTTACCTAATATGAAACATAGCTGCCTGCCTAGTCTCCAACTAGCTCAAAACATAACTTTTGATAATAGGTTATTTTGTAGGCTATGAGGCATATTAGTAAGAGTTTCATCTTTGCTGACAGTGTATACCAATTAGTATATTGTAAAATTATGATCAATAAACTGACTAAATGAACAAGGGCGTTCGTATCTAGTCTTCTTTCTCTCTCAACTACTGTGCATCTTTTGAGAAATTTATGTGAAAACATGTAATTGGTATTTGTATTGTAGTAGAAAAACATCAAGTCATTGTGTGAGGCAAGAGAAGAAGGTACTTTAATGAACAGTTCCCTAAATCACTGAGTTCATGGGCCATGGCCAGCAAGTTTCTTGACTGGAGTGCCTGTGTCCTGGGAGGATCCCTAGCTTGTGAAGGAGACTCCTAGGAACTGTTTACAGTCAGTGCCTGTTTCACTGTCCTTGAGTCTGCATGAACTTTTGCTCAGACATCCTAAAATTGGAAGAACGGACAGTCAGGCACCCTTCACTTTGGACTCTGTGTGCACAGTTAAGGAAGGGTGATGGTTGGCTCAGTAAAGTTGGGGACACACCTCCTCTTGGCAGCTTTGCAGGATTAAGTCCTATGTGTTTCACTTTGTGAAAATATCCAGAATATTTATTCAATAAAAAATATTTTAGAACAATACTCTCCTTTTAAAGAGTCAAAGTAGATACCATGCTTTTAAAAATGAGGTGAAAATATGTTGAATATTCATCATGTTCAGACTGAAAGGGCCTGACTGGTCTCATGTTATTGCAGGCTAATATTTCCTTGACTCTTATTCACAGGCTGAACAGCTGCTCCTTATAATTATTTTCCTCTTGCAAATTTTTGAGCAGTGATATAATGTGAGTGCAGCTATCTTTGTATTTTCCTGGTACCGCAGCTCTTTGGCCAGTTGTTTTGTTGTACATGTCCTTGTTAATCAATAGTGTGTTTCACCCTTAGAATTTAAACTTAATACTGAGTCACATCAATAAGAGAGCTAAAATAGGTATGAATCTAAAATAGGGATGCGCCAGGTAGCCTGGTTCATACCACTGACAGTGTAGCAATAACAGTTGCTTAACTGGAGGGAGATATGTTTGGTACAACTAGTAATTAAAAGTCATTAAATTCACTGCCTCCAAAATGAAAAGGTCCCTCTGTAAATATGATATGATACTTAATGTCTCCAGTCAGTCATATGGACAGGCAAGTTAAATACACTAGTTTGTAGTAAGGGTATTTATTATATGGCTGTATATAAACGAAAAACCCGGAGCTTATGGACATTTCTTTCTAGATTGCTAAAATGGACCTTAGGAACTTAGTTATTTTTAAATAAACTTTAAAATATATATTTTGATAGAAAGTCCATTTAAGTAAAAAAGAAGTGCGGTTGGTTTTGTGGTGTTATCATTCCAGGTTATAAGGAGGGGCATTCTTTAAGCTACAGTTGTAAAGCTCTCAAAGTATCACAGAGGACTTTTGATTTATGTGATACTTCTGTTTTGAAAAGCTAACCTGAGCTTGATCCTGCAAGGTGCTGAGGTGGTCTGATTTAGCAGTGTGTTTTGGTATACATTTTGTTTTGAGCATAGGAACTATACTACTGATGCCTCAGTATCTAGACCAGGTATTCAAACCTTGCAAAATCAGAGCCATTATTCCATCTATTTTACCTTGTTGTTGGATTTTCTTTTTTGGTTGGTTTTTATCTTGGTATTTGACTGGATAGCGTATGATGCTGATGCTCTGATGCTGTCTTCAAGATATCTGGAACTATTTGCATACTGCTTATGGCAAACTCTCTGTGGTGCAAATCCATGAAGTTTTGTTTCTTTGGTGTACAGCTCCCTATCTTCAGGTACATGTGTGAGGTCAGGTTCTGAACAGCAAAAAGATTGACCTTTGAGCCATTTAGCCTGCCTGAAATGAATACTGCAATACTTAGAAATCATTTTGTATGAGCAAAGTTACTATACAAGTGGAAAAATAGTTGTACGTGGCAGCAAAATAGGATTCTGAATGGTTAATCCTTAGTGATGCAATGACGTAAAGAAGTAAATATTATTTTAAAATGTATGTTTGTGCATTTACTAATCAATTGCCATAACATTTTTTTAACAATCTTTCAGAGGCCTGACTTACAAAAACAGTGGGGTAGACATCGCAGCAGGGAATACTTTGGTTCAGAAAATTAAACCCCTAGCTGCAGCCACATCAAGATCAGGTAAGACTTGTACCTTCTAGTCCTATTTCAGTCAGTTCATGGCAATGAGGCTTATGGTTTGATCTTGATCTTGATACAAAAGCTCATATTTATGTGTTCTGCGTGTTTCTAGATTATCCAAGAAATATCTGTGGTAAGCAAATGTCTGTGATTTCTTAAAAAAGGAATCCATTAAATTTACAGATTTTCTTCTCAAAATGACTCTAAACTGTACCTCCGGAATGTCACGTGTGTTAAGGACACTGGAGAATACAGTTCAGCACTCTAAAAGGTTAAAAGCAAGCAAAAATCCTACCATTTAGTGCTATTTTTGATTACATGGATTATTATTTCTTGCACAGTGAACTATACAGTTTTTGTAGAGAAATGTTTAGAAAGGTATATGAAATGTAGAATTCCTCAGAGATACTATCTATTACTTGAGATACATACGGAAGATACATCTTTTGCTTGGTTAAAACAGAATCAGTTAGTCCTTTTTTTGTTGTGATCTCAGGCACATCTTGCTCTAGCAAGTCCTTGTAATTCATTTGATAGATTTAAAATATCAGTCATGTATATAATAACCCTTTAACTTCAAATTAACTGAGAACCTTCAGACAACGTCAGATATACATAGAGAGAAAGCTGTATATAGACACACACACACTAGTACAGCTAGTCACTCCTTAGCATTCATAGCATTTTCTACTCAAGTTTGTTTCACTCTTAGGATTTAACCAATTTTAGTTTTAAGGTTACCATATACCATACCTATCATAACCAGTCTTAGGAACAAGGAGTCTTAATATACTCTTAAGTAGCAGTATTAACAAAGAGATAAGGAATTTCAGTTGGAAAATGCCTAGCTATCATCTTTTCCCAGAAAGCAGTAGGCTTCAATCTGTTACCACAATTCCTTTTCTGTTTTTCGGAAAAATACTAAGTGCAAGGGGGAAATATGTCAGTTGCAGTACTTATTGAATTCTCAATCACAGAGTTTTGGATTTTTAGGTTTAGATAATAATGAAGAAATAAGACAAAGCAAACTCAAGAGGATTAGGAGCTCCCGTGCCTCTGTGAAGAGGCTCTAAATGTCAGAGAAAAGTTTCCTGGTGACAAAGCAAAGTCATGTTGACAGATACCAGAGAGAATTTGTGTTGGAGATCCTGGAGAAACCCATGAAACTAAAAGTTTGCTATTTTTTCCTGTTTTCTGGCTGGCAGGCTGCAATGCGGAACTTGGAGGCTTTGCTGGCCTCTTTGATTTGAAAGCAGCTGGTTACAAAGATCCTATCTTGGTATCTGGAACTGATGGTGTTGGCACAAAACTCAAGGTAATGTGAAAATCCATGTAAAGGAAGGAAAATAGCACAGAAGGGAAAATGCTTAATCACATCATTAATGTTTTAACAGAAAATATCAGTTGTCTTTTAAAAATACCTATTTTTATTTCTAAAAAGGGAATGAAAAATGAAATTGCCCTCCTTCAGGCAAAAGAATTAAATGTACATTTAACTTCTGGCATGTAAATAGCCATACTTGAAATGATGCTTAAAATAACTCATTTTTAACATTAAGTACATAATCAGGGACTCCATTTCATTAGGGTAGAATCTCCACCCTCAAAAAGATTACTCATGGGGAAAAACATTTAATTATACGGTTGCTATTGTGTTTACGCAAGCTGCAATGAAACCCTTTCCAGTTCAGTCTCCTTCTGTAAAGCACCTTTTGTACTTGCCAATTAAGAAAGTAACAATTCCTAAAATAAAATGTTAGGAGAAGCTCACAGAGATGATAATAACTGAAGCTGCTCCTCAAAAAGCATCTACGAGGAACAGCGTGATTTTGATCCCCTTCTTCCATTGCAGACTCTGCTTGTGTTTCAGTTTCTCAAAGCTAACCAACGGGTTCTCTCGCTGTGTTTTGCAGATTGCACAAGTGTGTAAGAGACATGACACCATAGGTCAGGACCTGGTTGCTATGTGTGTCAATGACATCTTGGCTCAAGGAGCGGAGCCCCTCTTCTTCCTTGACTATTTTGCCTGTGGCAAACTTGACGTTGAAGTGGCTCAGGGTGTCATTGCAGGAATAGCTGAAGCTTGCAAAAAGGCAGGATGTGCTCTTTTGGGTATGAACGCTCTTCTCTGAAGGATATGAAAAGTCTTATGCAATCTCTTTATAATTGGTTTTAATGTGTTTGTTTTCCTACTCTATTGAAGAATATTAGAGGAGTGGAAAAAAACCCAAGCATCACTTGTCTTTGCTTTCAGAGAACATAATCTCTACCCACTGGAAGGAGACAGTACTCTACAAATGTTGCCATTAGCTCAGGAAGTTGCACATAAGTTTTCTTATTCGTATCTTTTCATTTAACTTTGTACCTATAACAGCTACCTAGAAAACTAACAATTCATGTAGTTTAATTCTTTGTATTTTTCAAGTAAATTTTAAAACATGCGAAATAGGTTTGTTTATTTTTCTCCTTTATCCTAAGGGAAATCCTCAAGTCTTCTCCTAGAAACAGGATTTTTATATGTTACTGTGCATGCACACATCCCTGTGTGCGTACATATTTTCCTTTGAGCCTCTTGGCTGATTTTAACCAAATTTGACAGGAAAGGTAGAGGTCTCACAGCTATCGTATTCCTACAAGCTTCATAAAACTAGAAAGCCAGAAAATGTCCTTAGGAATGCAACAAAAGCTTCAGCTGGAGCTCACTACTTGAGACACAGAAGTTAACCACAAGACAGAAACATAAAAGAAACCAGTTTTTGTTAGTTACAAAACTAATAGCAAAACTATTTGTCTACTGAAGACTTGCTGAAGATTCATTTCACTAAGATCTGCATGTTCCAAGATGTTAAGATTCAAATTTAAACATTTTCGTTTTCAGCCCTATAATACAAGTACATAATACATTTTACTAACAAACTGTGTATGTATTCCAGGATACAGTAAACTGGTTCTCCATGAAAATGATACAATATTTCACTTCTTGAGTCTTAAAAAATACAGCTTTAAAGCTGTTCAACTCAATAAAAATATTTCTAGGTCAGTGAAAAATACATTCTTTTGTATAAGTCTTTAGTTTATAAAAGGAGTACAACGCAGGGTTAAATTTTAAAGCAACGAAATCGAGAAAGTTCTGTTTTCTCACATAGTTTTTATTTTTCCTTCTTTTTGTATTAAAACAGACATGGAGAATTACCATGATTTTTCAAAAAAGACCTTTAATTTGAGACTAAAAATGACAGTTCATGTGTCTTTCTTTAGGTACCACTTTATAATTGGTAATACTGTAGCTCTTTCCTTTTTTCGAATTCAGTAAGAAAGTTAGTAACAAAAGGCTTTTCTCAGTGGGAGTGTGTCATTTTGAGGTAGTTTACAAGCTTTGAACAAGAGGCTATTTATGTTCTAGTTTATTTTTTTCTGCATGAACTGTTAGTCAGCTTTATATTTGTCTTAAGGTGTTCTCTCAGTTTATCAAATATAATGAAACCATTCATACTTCAGCATAAGTACATGTTATGTGAAATCTTGCTATGAAATTACTTGCTGAAATTTCAAGATTTTGTTTCCAGTTGGAAGACTTTAAAACTACAAAGGGCTTTGGATGTTGTAAATTAATTACCACAGAATAATTTCTCAAAATTGTAAATGGGTTAGTAAATATCTTTTTGTGCTAATATAAAAATAACTCCGAACTCATAAATAAAACAACCATGATTTCTTCCCCAAATTTCTGGCACTCTCAGAGAAGAAGGGACAGAGGTGGTGCAGTAACTCCGAACCTAAGGAGGAAATGCTTTTCTGTAGCCTGCATCATCAAAATAAATTTCAGTTTGGGCTCCAACTTCACACACTCATTTCACTGTGCATTCACATAGCATGTATGTCTGTCTTTGTGTAGTATCATCTCATAAAAGTCTCGTTTGAAGCATGTTCCTAAATTCCTACCCTGCATTTCTGCAACAGCTGAATATTCAGCTCGACCGCCTTAAGCTCATCACACCACTTGATAGCGAGGTACTGAAGGGCTTTTCTACATGCTTGGTTTTGCACAAACGTTATTAAGTACAGATTTAAACTAATGTATCTGAGCAAATGAACTTTGATTTTAACGCTGATTATAGCAGTGTAATTTAGAAACCTGGAAAAGCTTCCAGAGAGTCTAGTATTGAGCGGTGTCAAGCACTGAGCACAAGAGCAGCTTCCACCATCACTCAGGTAAATTTGGAGCCCCTTCAGGGACACTTCTTGGAAGGAGAAGAATTTTGTATTGAATGAAAACTCGTGAGTGCAAAAGAAAAACGAGACGGTACTGGTCAGCATGTTGGGCAGAGGTCATAATATAATGGCAACATAATCATTGTCCAGTGGTTTTCCTGTAGCCATTGTGACCAGCAGAGGGGTTTGAAGGAGAATAATGAGATGGCTGTGAGGATAGCTGGGGAGAGTTTCTCCCCGGTATGAGGGCATAGTGTGAAGACGCCTGTTTGGAAAACTTTGGAGCGAACAGTAAATGCTCATTTCATGTACCAAACACAGCAAGTTCCCCTCTCTAGACTGAGTGAGACTGTGGCAGACAGAACGCAGGTCTTCAACAGTGAAGACCATCAGCTTATACCTGAAGGGCAGTAGGGGAGCCAGTATGGCATGTATAGAGGGAGGGAATGCTGTCTGAGCAGTGCTGTGCATTTCTGTGCAAGCTGGGAAAATTACTTTTTCAGACTGCACTCTGAAAGAGGTCAGCCAGATAAAACATGTTTTTCAGGACAAAACAAGAGGATGTCCTAATAATCAGGATGTAAGATAATAGCCTAGACAACAGCTCATCTGCACGGATGGGTAGGAAAGGCCCTCTTTTAGAGGTGTTCTCCCAAAAGCGTCTATAAACCTTAGATGTTCAGAGTTGGTGTGATAATGATGGCCAGGTCGTGGGCAGGAGTGGCAGGCAGGATGGCGCTGCTATATACACAATCTTTATGAAGGCAAGTGAGACTGATAGCTATGTCGTTCCTCTGATGTCCTTGTATGAATTTCTTGTATCTCTTGTCTCTTGTAGGTTTTTCATGGAGAATATTAAACTTGGCAGAAATTTGGAAATACGGAGCACTAAATATATGCTTTGATTTTAAAATGTGAATGCACAGCAATTTGATACTCGTTGTCAGAGTGAGGGAGGAAATGTTCTTTCCCAATTTTTTATTGCTTGCTCAATTGAAGGGCCTGTGACAAACATGGTTTTAATTCTTTTTAATGTTCATTCATCTAATTAAAAAACCTAGTCTGTGAATGCCTTATGAGTTTAAAACTTTGAAAAATTGCATGCCTACTGGTCCCAATGGTTTTCCAACATCCCCTGTCTCTTTTTTTTGGTTCCCACAGGAGGAGAAACTGCTGAAATGCCAGGCATGTATCCACCCGGAGAGTATGACCTGGCTGGCTTTGCTGTCGGTGCAGTGGAGCGAGGGCAGATGCTGCCCCAGCTGGAGAGAATTGCTGATGGAGACGTGGTTATTGGAGTAGCTTCTTCTGGTGTTCACAGCAATGGGTACAGCCTTGTAAGGAAGATTGTGGAAAAGTCATCGTTTGATTTCTCTTCTCCAGTTGGCATCTCTGGTGATCAGACACTAGGTACCACTTGGTTTCTTGCATTATTACTTGAACTTCTGAACAGGCAAATGTCACACAATTGTTTTGTCTGTGCCTTTGCTTTAGTAACTTTTCTAAGGCACTAAAGAAATTATTCCCTTCTTGAACATGTTCTTGTCTTCTTTTTTCCTCTGAATCGCATATGCAGGAAAGAAATCAAAGGAGGGGAATAAAAAACTAATTGTATGCTAAAAAGGGTAGAACATTGTGGTTTTTCTCTGTAGTACAATGCTCATTACTATCCAGCGAATTAATATTTTGAGATTTCCTCAATTTCATATCTATTAACATTTCTTTCTGTGCTGTAACTGGTTTTCTTTCATCCTCTTTCATCTACAGGAGATCTCTTGTTAACCCCAACTAAGATCTACAGTAAGACTCTGTTGCCTGTCCTTCGCTCAGGCCATGTGAAAGCCTATGCCCACATCACTGGAGGGGGCTTGCTGGAAAACATCCCCAGAGTTCTCCCAGAGACCTTTGGTGTCGTTTTAGGTGAGATAAAAATAAAAGCTGTAGAAATATCCGCATGTTAATATGGATTGGGGGAAGCTGTGTACATGGGGCCGTGTCAACTGACTTGCACTGTAAGAGCTAGACTTGCCTGCCTAGAAATAAGTTCGCCTTTTTCTTCATTGTTGCTGAATTTCTCCTTGTGCCTGAAACAGAGCCAGTCAAAACACTTTGTAGTCTTAAGACTGCCGCTCATTGAGTTCACTTCCCCTGATGGTGTTTTGGATTGGATTTTTTAGGAAACTCTATCCATACTTGCAAAAATAAAACAACTTTAAAAGCAACCCGAAGTGAGCTGTCACCATTTACAATAACCTACAAAACTATTGCTAATTAAATGACACCCATGAAGTCTTTGATTAGCGTTCAGATATGGTTACTAGCTCAAGTACATCTCATGCTATTTGACATACCTTAATTAATCCTCACCACAATCTCGTCAAGTATGTTAGAAGTAGTATTTACCTTACAGAGAAAGTGTAGTATGGAAAGGTAAATGACTTACTACAGGTTATGCAGTGTTCATTGGGTTGTAGAATAAAACAAGGGAACTAATACTGAGTTTTGCAATCCAGAACTGCATGCAAATAATTCTTCCACTTGTCACTTAAACAGTGGTCCACAGTGGACACTACTATATATAAATGGAGTTAATACCATTTTAGATATAACATGACGAGAAAGAAACTTACTGTCTTTGGAGTTCCTTTACAGTGGCTTGTCCAGAAGCATTTCTTGTGCTGCTGTAAATCATCCTTACCGTGTTGGAATTGGGGGCAGTGTGAGACTTTTGTGACAGTTTTTAAGGCTATCGTTCTGGTACAATAGCTTCTCTGGAAGCAGACTTGTCACATTCAAGAAGATTTTCCAAAGACTGCCTCAGACCCCATTTTCAATTACTGTTTAACAGATTGCAGTGGAGCAATATGATTAATTTCCTCCCAGAGTGACACTTCTTCCTAGTCCCAAGTCCTGTTCAGTAAGGAAGGAAAAAGCATCCTGTTTCTGTGCATGGAAGCTGATTTCTCTCAAGCTAATGCTGCTGTGGGGCTTTGTCTGTGCTTTCCATCCAGATCTTGCCTCTTAATGCTCTAGTTATTTTAGTATTTGTTCATTGGTAGTGATTTCCACTCTTCATTTGTATTTTCAATTCTCTTCAGATGCTCTTACCTGGAAGATTCCTGAAATCTTTTGCTGGCTCCATAAAGAAGGGGACCTCTCTGAGGAGGAAATGACTCGGACATTTAATTGCGGGATCGGTGCTGTCTTGGTAGTTCAGAAGGAGCTGGCTCAGCAGGTCCTCAAGGACATACAGAGACACGAGGCAGCCTGGCTGATCGGGAAAGTTGTCTCCCTACAAAAAGGTTGTTAGATTTTTATTTTCCTTTTAAAAAAAATGCAGATCTAAATTCCTTAGCTGGTGAGTCTCCATGGAGGTTAGCTGAAAATCTTTTAATTGGCACCTCCATGGCTTTTTTGCACAGGGTATGAAAATGACAGTCCTCACAACTTCAGTCTTAGTTCATAGAACATGTGCTTAGTAATGTCAGATGTCACCGGAATTATAAATAAATAATGAGAAGTAAAGCAGTGCCACTAATCTCTTTTCAGGTGTACTTTTCTCCTCTCTCTGTTTCTCCCTTTATTTACGTGTTGTTGTTTTTATTTTTTTTTCTTGTACGTATTCAGGCTCTGCCCATGTTAAAGTCCATAATATGCTTCGAGCCTTGCAAGCAAATAGGTCACTGTCTGTGCACAGCCATATCCAAGGCAAAATCCAAACAAACAAAGTGAAGGTTGCTGTCCTTATCTCTGGAACAGGTGAGAGTTTATATTCTTTACTACAGTCTAAAACAGACTATTGAAAAAGGAACTTCAGTTCAGATTCAAAATCTCTTGAAGTCCTTGCAATTCTCCATGGAAGCTCTGATAGGCTTCTAACAGGCTTTCAGTAACAGGCAGAATAGATTTTGCCCTTGGATTAATTTCAATCACAAACAGAATGGTCTTTAACCTCTGCTGCAAACTGACTATGAATTGCATCTGTGTTCATTTTATCTACAAATTCCTGGACGTCTCTAGGTTCAAGCAACCACTGCATTGCACTATAGGGACGGCAGCATTATTTCACAAATAGATCAGAATTTCTTCTTGCCATATAGGCACTCCCAGGGTTTCCAGTATTCTCACTTGCTAAGAAGTAGAACATCATTCCAATTCCAAAAATTACAGTTTACAAATTTAATTGCTAGTAAAAGCCCTTTAGCCTCCAGCTGTCGAATTCAGTTCCTAGTAAAATCAATGAAAAAAGAATTACTGTTAACATCAATGTTTTTTTGGATTGGGTCTCACCCATATTGCTGCTTATTTAAAACCTCTTCCAGCTGTTAACTATATTTATTCCCCAGGAACGACTTGATATTTGTTAATTATTTTTTCACTCATAGGCACAAACCTGGAAGCCCTCATAAACAGCACAAAGAAGCCCACCAGTTTTGCACAAATAGTTCTTGTTGTTTCTAACAAAGCTGGTGTGGAGGGGTTAAGGAAAGCTGAACGAGCTGGTATTCCTACAAGGGTAAGTATTTCTCATCTTTTTAAAATTAGCCATCATTAGCTCTGACTACAGCAGAAAGGTACTGCGAGATAATGAGTTTTACTAGGGTAAGAGGTGGTTTGACAGGAAGCCTTTAGCTTTTATTTTTCGGTCTGTCATGAACTTGTGCCCTTGGGCAAACTACCTAACATGGGAAGCAAAATACTCCCTTTTCTCCTTCTCAGAGATGTTGCTAGCAATCCTGATGGTTTTGGGAACAGTCATTGTATTAAACCAGCACAAAACTTTCACAGTTACGGTTGAAACTTTACCTTTTATTTAACTGCAGTGCATTTGCATTAAAGTAACAAGCTATTTAATTTCATTTTAAAATGACATGCTCACCAGACACCGTAGTTCATTTGAATGAAATAGAGAGGTCAAACTCAGTGGGACCTTCCACTGACTCCCTGGGCATTGCTTCGGGCTCTCCAGGATTCATTCAAAGCAAACTGCGTTTCCCTTAGCGTCACTGGATCCGGTGCTGCATTGCTTTGCCTGGAAAACAGGACAAGAGGACATGAGACATCTCNAGCCATTTGCATTACAGATGTGAAATGCTACTGTTCTGACTTAGGAGCATTTTACAGTCACTTTTCACTGATAACTACAGACCTATGGAAGATTTGGGCCCAGTGCAAGCTTTGTTATTAACTTGAATAGTAGCAGGGTCTGATTGTTAGCGCTGCTGTCTCTTACTGGGGAGTAAACAAAGATCACAAGTAAAATATGTCCATGGTATGTGGGTGAAGAACAAACACATAATGAGGAAAAAAAATACAGCCTTGGAGAGATGATGGTCTTAGTGGTTAAGATGGAGAGTGAGTGGTGAAACAGAGACATTGAGGAGTACGTGCCTTGCCAGTTATTACCTGGTAGTTCATAGCCGAGTTCCGCCCAGTGTTGAGCTGGGCTCCATTTTTAGTGCCCTCTGCCACCTTTTCAGCTAACCAGTTCTGTTTTTTCAAAACTACTTTGTGATATTTAAATGTGCCACCATGGTACATCTGGTAGGGATTAACAGGTGTTTTTATTTAAAAGGCAGTGGATGTTTTAAGTTACGTAGCACTGCCTTCTTCCTCTTTAAATTAGGGGATGTATCCTGGATTGAAAATACTTAACTCGGTTATTTTGACCTTTTGCAATAGGGGCTGTTTTATCAGCTTGATTAGCCTTTCCTTCAAGGTTTTGTGATATAATTTTCAGCAAGGCTCAACTGCTTAAAACTATCAGAGAAATAATGCCAAGACTTTAGGTTATCTATCTTAATGACCTACATTTGTAGGTTGTTAAATTGTGTCCTAATGCTGGGACCCACAGCTGTGGGCCTAATAAAATGAAACCCTTATTTATTCTGATGATTGCTCTGTGTGAATAGGAATAAAGACTGCATGTTTGTCTGTTAGCTGCATGCGTTTATGAACTGCTCTTCTTGCTGTGTATGTGCACCCAACTTGAACCACACATGGAGATTACTTGGGTTTTGTTTATTACTCCAGGGTACCATTTCATTGTGCTCTTAAGGTATTTAGATTAAATTAACACCATGCCCATATTTCTTCGTCTTTTGGATTATCACAGGTTATTGACCATAAATTGTATGAAAGTCGCACTGAATTTGACAGTGCAGTTGACAAAGTCCTTGAAGAATTCTCAGTTGAACTGATCTGTCTGGCTGGATTTATGCGAATACTGTCGGGTCCTTTTGTCAAAAAATGGGAAGGTAAGCACAGCATAGTTGTGTATACATTTAAAAAAAAAAAGTAATTTTATAGCTTAGCCTCAGGAAAAAAAAATGGGACAAATATAGAAAAGGGACCATATTAATTCCGGGTTTGCAGGAAACTAGACTCTTCCCATCTCGTAAGGAAAAGGATGAGAAAGAGAAAGGCAGTATTTTTCCCCTTCCCTCTATCATTTCCACAGAGGTTTAAGGAAGCCAAGGGCAAATGCAGATCTTGTGGTCTTTGATTTATTAGAAAATATTTAAAAATAAGGCTGTGAAAAATTTAGACCCCTGCAAACATGAGGTGTAGGGCAAACTGTTACCTAAGCAGTAATTGTTGGTTGGGGAGAGGTGAGCATCCAGCCACTGAGAATTCTTTCCCCTAACAGATGAGCTGCTTTGGCGGCTGCACATAAAACTGCAAAACTAGGCAGCGATATGCAGTTCCTATTAACAAGATCTTGCCAGTCTTCTCGTCAGATGTCCCGGGAGCTGTCTGAGTCCAAGGGTGGCATGTTTCACAAGCAGATCCAGCTCTTGTTTGTCCAAAGTGTTCACAGTGTCTCCATTCTGGTCATCTTTTACAGTTTTTCCAGGTCTTTGTTAGAGGCTGATCACACCTCTGTCTACTTCAGTGATTATTCTCCCTCCTCCAGCTGTTACATTCCTCTTCTTATCTCTTTCTGTTTCTTTTAGGGAGTCCTGAATCACACAGAGGCAGCTGCTCTTCTCACTGTTTGCTCTGCTTTGGGTTCAGTCACGGTTACTTAAACTAGTTCTTGCTCGTACCAACTGGTACCAACTGGCTGACCAACAGGCTGGTCAGCCTATACATTGCAGCTCTCCGGGTGGCCTTTATTGTTCACATGGTGACTTTTGTGTTACTCTGGGTGTGTCTATGACACAGACCTTTTACACCTGATGACAGACTTTTCAAACCTCTCTTTAAAATCAGTGGAGCAAAACAGGCATTCCTAGGAGGCAATTCGTTTTATGCTAAAGCTGTCAACTGAAGTAAGTCAGATGAACTGTTCTTGTTTCTCTCCATTCGTTATGGAGTCCAGAAGATGAAGATGTAAATGTCTGTGCTGTAGACAGCTGTAGTTAGGAGAGAGGAATCCCTCACTACGAGAGATGTGTTTTCAGTGGGGTATCTGTGTAGAGGATGGAAAAGAACTTTCTCCAGTGCAGAGAACTTGTGCAAATAAAGGATGAGCTTAGTTTTCTCTGATTTAGGGATTCAGCTTCCCGTGCTGATGATTGCCCTGCCCAGTGCAGGACTTGTATCACACATGTGACTGGCCTGAGAGCAAAAGAGGAGACTCTTCAGTACAGGATGGCTGCACTGGTTAATTCATGTTTTTAAATGTCCAGTGCTGAATTGAGCTTGAAAACAGATACCTACCTGAGCTCTGACCAAGAGTATCCATCAGTTAGGTCTTAGATGTGAGCTCAAACATTCAGTTCAGCTCAGGGATCTCTGCCAGCTAACAGGACCCTACTGTAAGACTCTGACCCAGTCATGCACTGACTAGCCTAAATTGTCCAGGAGCAATCAATTCTTGTTGCTGCTATCTTAAAAGCTGTTACCTTTCCTTTCTCCTGTAGTCACAAGGACATAGAGCGTGAAGTTAGTTGTGAAACTATCATCTTGTTTAATGGCCCTGAAATGTTAATTTTGAATGTTAACATGAAGGACAGATTAAAAAAAAAGCAAACAAACCGCAAAACAAAACCGAGCAAACAGAAAACCAATTTCCTTTGGAGCAGTTTCTGAAGGTACTGTAATGAGAAACTGGGGAAACTCAGACAGAAGTGCAGTGTTGTTTTCAGCTCACTGTCCCCAATAGTTTTTTGCTGAAGCAGCAAGCAGGGAGATGCTGATGCTTAAAAAAGGGGTATTTTTGAGATACAAAACACATTTGAGATACTGTTAAAGATCAGTCGATACATTTGCATCTTTAAGTTGCACAGGTCAATATCTGCATGAGTTATTGCGGTGAGAATGCAAGTTTCGCATCGTGCTGCCAGAAACGGCCTTCACTTCACATTACAAAATCATAAGCCTCTATTTCGGTACACTGCTGCCTCTGCCAGCATATGGCTGGCGGCCATGTCAGCTCAGTCTCACTGCTTGGCATTTAGGTGGTGTTCAATGAATCCTGATGACATACAGTCTTCCTAAACAGGAGGCATGCAGAGATGGTGTGGGCGTAGCATACTGTGATATAAATAGTATCGATGGCCACTTTTTTTTATCCTGTAAGGGTTTGTACTGAATCTAAGAGAAGATTTAGGGCTGTCAAGCACTTTTTGACTTCACTCTGGTCCAGAATGGGCAGGAGGAGTTGTCACAGACATATTAGGGGCAGACAGGGGAAGTCTGCCAGAAGGAAGAAGGTTTTCTCATGGTTTAACCATCACGGTGCTGTAGTGGTGAGACCCTGAGGTCACAGGCAGCCACTTTCCCTTACTTTACAGCTAGGTAGGAACTCAGGCATATGCTTTCTCTTTTAAGGGAAACCTAAGGTGCAGGCTTCCCAGGGTTATAACCACGGTTGCACCTGGTTGAGCGTTAGAGGTTACGTTATCAATTTCAGGATCCCCAGCCAACTTTCCGCATGGAAAGTAGTAGTGGTAGACAGGTGCTTTTCAGAAGGGCAGAGAGAAGGGCTCCTGTATGAGCAGCTGTTGGCTTTTATTAAGCCAAAACAGGTGTGGAGAAAAAGTCCAGGCTAAAGAATTTTTGCCTTGTCACAGGGGGTCTGTTACGTCATTTGAAACTGCACCGAGTTTCTTCCAGGTGCTGAGTTTGTAAGAAAGAGGATTGTGCTTGTGATCAAAGAAGAAAAGAACAAGATGCTGAGGGAAAGGACAGCTACATCAAAAAATTAATCATTATTAGTCACTGGAGAAATATTTAGCCATGCAATTAATTGTAACTGATTGCTGACTGATTTTTCTGAAATAGCGAAACATTCTGAAACACTTTGGGCTGGTTATCTGTCAGTATCATTGAAAAACAAGCGTACGCAAAAGTCGTGAAAAATCTTTTTCACAAATGTATTTTGCTCCTCTGTTGATTATGGTACTCTGAACACTCCGGTAAGGCTGAAAGCTAAAAGACAATGACCTCACTTAAAATTTTCCAGGAAAAATACTGAACATCCACCCATCTCTACTGCCTTCTTTTAAGGGAGCAAATGCCCACAAATTGGTGTTACAAGCTGGAGTCCGAGTCACAGGCTGTACTGTACACTTTGTAGCTGTAAGTACTTCCTTCTCCCTCCCTTTAACTCTATAATTCATTAGTCTTAAGTTTTTCACCTCAGAGCTTGCTTGGAACACCCTTATACCATCACATTTGATTACCTTTTCTCCGTTGTTCATTTGTAACATTATTAGACAATATAGTGCTTTAGTTTGCTGTCCCTGGAGCAGGAACTGGAAATGAAGAGTCTGTACAGGAGTTTAAGCTTTACCTAAGTTAACTTCTTCCCTAAGCATCCCACTGCTGCCTTCCACCAGCTGCGGTGGGGGTACTACTCCATAGTATACTATATATAGTATATATATAGTATATATATAGTATACTACTCCATAGCCTTGGCTAGCCCAAAATCTGTATTACTACACCGCACCAACTTCTTAGATTTTATCATACAACCCTCCATATTTGTTGCTTTCAAGAAAAAAAAGCAACAGTGGAAATGGCACAAGAAGCTTAGATTTGTTAAGAAGTAATCCAATGTTTGTGGGAACTTGGCAATTTATGTAAGTCAAAAAGTAAGAAATCGAAGGCCAGAGATCTCGCAACTTGGAAGATGCACATTTTATCAGTTTGGGGAGCATTTTTTCCATCTTGTTCAGTTCTCAGGGTTGACAGTAACTAGTCTCCCTTCCTCTACTGCATTCCTCAGATTATCCTCCCCTTTGCCGCTGCTCCTGAAATCTGTTCTCATGATTTTTGCTTTCTCTTGGAAAAAGAGATAAAAACTATTTTTCCAAATAGAAGGAAAAATTGCATTCCTTTCCCCATGATATGACTTAGGGTTTCTTCTCTGTGTGGCAATGTACGGAGAAGCAATAAGTAAACAGCAGGGATCTGGCTCATTAACATGCAAAAGAAAGATCTGCTGGGCCCTCTGGTCCCGCTCTGTGCCAAGGCTTGGCTAATTCACTCTTCTGAATTGAAATGTCATCATTTTGTCCAATTTAGCCTATCATGTCCCTAGTTAGCATGGCTTTTGTTGTTTTCTGTAGCAGAAATGTTACTCACTGGTGTTCTGCCTGCCTTCCCTTTTACTTTGAACCCTACACTTCTGTGAGCTCCTCACAGGCCAGCGTGAGTGCCAGCATCTTTTCTGCACTCCTCGCATTAGCCCAAATTCATGTTTCCTCTAATAACGTAATGATAAACAGATCCCCGAGGCAGCTGGATTACATTCATTGTCATACAGCTGGGCCCCCCTCTCTCTCCTCTTTCAACTCTACAGACTTTCTGGCTATTGCTTTTACAGGAGGAAGTTGACGCTGGAGCAATCATTTTCCAAGAGGCAGTTCCAGTTAAGATTGGTGACACAGTGGAGACCCTGTCCAAAAGGGTGAAGGAGGCTGAGCACCGAGCCTTCCCAGCTGCCCTGCAGCTTGTCGCCAGCGGGGCCGTGCAGGTGGGGGAAGCTGGCAAGATCTACTGGAAGTAGGAGCAGCGTGTCCGGGAAGGTCCTCAGATGGGACAGCTGGGGTGCCTTAAGTGGTCAAAACAGAGGTCACAGCCTAATAACACGCACACTGTATTCTCTTCACAAAGTGTTTTCAACATAGAGTTTATCATGTCATGTTCTCACTCAAATGGTTAAAGATTTGAAGTAAAATCCGGAGAAAGCCACAAGTGGGAATATTAAGGCAGGGGTTTGTTCTCAATAGTTTCAGCAATGGCTCTGTTACATGCTTCCTAATTATACTCACTTTCTTGGCCAACATTTTGGTTCTCAATCACTTTCTTAACAAACAAAAAAACATTCAGAGAGATCTGAGCATCTCTTAAGATTGACAGGAACATCAGTATTGCTCTCTAACAGACCATACAGGCTCTAACAGGGGATTCTCTTCTCGTGTGCTGTGAAGTGTTTGTGAGGAAAAGTACTGGAACCAGTTCAATGGAAGAGACAGCTAAAGGCAAAAAACTTACTCATAAAAATCTCTAGCCAAAACAGGAAAAACTGGCCTCCCAAAACACTAACTGTTCCTGCAGATAATGAAATGGATTTTTTTCCATATAGTTTCTGTTTTAATGTTGGTAGATCTTGTCTGGCCCAGGTTCTCTGGACATATCCCGCAATTTCAAATATTGGATCTGCTATCAATCAGATGCTAAATAGAATTAAATGCCTGCTGACCATTTGCCTTCAAGCATACCCATGTGAATCCACATATGAATTCCCCTCAGAGATTTGTTCAGAGCCGAAAGAGTTGGGTTGGTTTTTTTTTTTTTTTTTTGAATGAGCAGAAAGGGAGTTAGGACTAGACACAAAATGTGTTCTTGACTCATGAGACATTCTTCAGAAATTCTGCTGAAGTTAAGTGCCTTTATCCTTGGAACAGTATTTTCACCTGGAATAATACTGATGGAAACCCAGTAAATATTATCATTCTGAAAACAATGAGGTTTTTTGCACAGCTGAAGTCCTGTGAAAAAGCACCTGGTTTTGTTTTTATGTTTCAGCATAGCTGTGAAAACATTTTGATGTATTTAGTAAAATAATCAATTTTCCCCCATACAAACCAGAAGCATCTGACTGAAGCTGATTATGTATGTTTCAGAGCTCCCCTTTAATACAGAGAAAGCTGATTTGTATTCTGTGCACTGATGTCCTTATGGTACTTCCATGTTGATGTAATCTTAATTTGAATTTGAAATAAAGTCTAATAAAGTTGAAAAATTAAATATCAAAATCTTTCCTTGGAATTCCTTTACTAGGGGTATAAGCTGGAGGAGGAGTTTGTGAAACGGAATCTAACTTCGTCTACAGTACAGCAACTGTAAATCAGTTTGTGAGGTTACAGACATGTGCAATCCTGCATAAAGTCAGTAATGATTTGCAGAGTATGGTGACCTTTCAGTGGCCAGACGGTCCGTGATGAAGAAACTTGCTGACAAAATATTCCTGTCATCATTTGTTACCGAGGATAAAGCTCAAGCAAATACAAAGGAAAATGACATGGTCAAACTTAATTTGCTTGTAAAGGGGAAAGAATAAAAGCTAAGTTTTCAGCCCAGCATTTTTCTTTACAAACCTGCCCTCCCACGGAAGGGCCTCCCCTGCAGGCAAACTGTGCACCAAGGCTTGAAATTCAGCCTGTCTCAGTGAGAATGTAAAAGATGCGGGGAGCATCCAGCTCTGGCCGGGGTTCAGTCTGCGCAAGTTCAGCGCCTTAGCCATGGCACAGCAAACCTTTTACAAGTCAAAAGAAACTGTACTTAAATTAACTCACACGTTAGAAGAAGTAAGATTAGTAGGGGTGAAATCACTACCTGTACAGTTAATAAATACAACATTACTGATAAAAGCAGTTTGATCACTGCCAGGAAGGCCAATAGCCGAAGACTTGGGAGCCCCCCAAATCCAACACCCCATTCCATCACAGACATCTTGAGCAAGACTCAGATATTTTGCCGCCTAAGACTGATAACAAATGAGATTTAAGCACCTATCTGTATTTCTACAAATGCATAAGAAGAAATTGCATTGTGAACTGGATCTTAGACAGCTTTCCTTCAATTACCAGTCTGTAAAAAAGAATAAATAGGTTAATAGCCTATCACCACACCCAGTCTCAGAGGGTTGCCAGGAATGCAATTAGAGTTGTTCAATACCATGGTGATAGTCTGGAGACCTATCAGAGCACAATAACTAGCACCCTATTCTCTTTTAACATTTTATTTGTTAGGTCGGAAATGTTCAGTCATGCGTGCTATGCAATTCAAACAATATAAAACATGAAGTTACTACACAGTTACAACAGACTGAAAGCAAACTAAGCAATGTGTTCATCATAAAAATTATATATATATACCAAACATTTGTTAATCTTGCCTTGTCACAGTTCTTCCTGTTTCTCCCAGATCATGAAAAATACTCATTCCTTGCTCCAGTCATTGGAGTGCAAGAGACAAATACAGATTTCTGTACATAAATGTCAGAGCTTACAGGAGGGAACTGAATTTTTCTCCCCACCACTAGCTACACATTAAAAAAAAAAAGGAAAAATTTAGACTTTTTAGCTGGAGCTGACTCATGCTCTCAAACAGCCTGATAGAGCCAAGAGCAAGATATACAGTATGTCCCTTACAGTACCTGTAATACCAAAATGACATTTTTTTGACTGCATCTAATGGCTGTTAGTGATCCCTCCTCTGGAAAATTCAGCTCTGGCTACTTCTTTTCTAATTTGTTCAAGTAGCTTCTTAGCTACCTTTCTTCCTCTGATTTGTTACTTGCATGCAAGTCATTATTCTGGCAGACATAAAATAAGCTTCCACAGAAAAAGCTTTTATTTAACAGCAGCAACTCTCTGGGCCAAGCCAATCATTCAGTCAACAAAGAAAATTGAGATTTTTCTGCTACTGCAAGTTAAGCTGAGGATGTTTTGTTCTGCTGATTTCAAGGATGAAGGAAGAAAAATGCCTGAAATCTGGTGTTTCTAGTCCCTCTATTCAAATTTTCATCCCTCAAGATCCAAATGTTTTAATATGAAATTCTGGGAATGTCTATGCACTGCTCCCTTTCAAGGAGCAGGGGAAAGCATCTAGATGTATGTTCAGTATGCACTATTACATCATCTTGACAAATAATCTGTGAAGGGGAGTTTGTTTCATTTTGTTTCACCTTCTAAAGGCTCCCCGCCTTTTTGGCCTTTGGATCTTCTGCTTGGCAGCTCACTAGGCTCTGGCTCCCACATTGGTGCACAAGTTTACATGCCCTCCTCTTCTCTGTGCCCTGAGGAGCTCCCACGGTGGTGGGGCTCAAGGTCCTTGTAGGCTCCCACCTCCTCCCACAGAACTATGCATTCCTTCCTAATGCTTCTTCACCCCCAAATCCACACCGTGCCAGGCTGGTCCTCACTTCTGACCTGCCCCGACACGTCTGGCCTCTTCCATCCAACAGTAGCTTGTCACCCTCTTGCAGCAGCATGCTTCGTGTGTGGTTGCTTTGCAAAGCTCTTGGTGCTCTGCAACATGATGCAGCCAACAAAAATTGATCCCTCAGTAGAATTAATATCCCTCTGAAGCACTAGACCATTTTCACAGCTTAAGCCCCCTCTTTGATTTGTAGCACGGTATCTCCTTTACAGATGAAAAAGAGAACAAAGAAATTTTAAATCTGAAATGATAGCTTAGCTTCCACCACCAGTTTTGCAAAAGGAGTGTAACTAAAGATGCAAGCTAAAGGAAAAAGATCACAGCTGAGAATGGGAGGCTGTGACACTGATATGCCTCCAGTCGAAGAGAAGCACGTTGAGGGCTGGGAGGAGGAGAGAGGAGGAAAAGATGAGCAGAGAGCAAGATGGTCATTAACCTGGCTACACCACATGGTTTTCTTGAGGCTCCAGAGCCACGAGGGAGGACTTGCACGTCTCCTCTTGAATACAGAGACTTTTGCTCTCTTGTTTCCAGTAGGTTTTACCATCAGCTCCTAACTGCACTGCTCCACTGGCCACCAGCTGCAGGGCGATGGGAAAAGCCCGACACTCGGCTTCTTTAACCCTTTCTGACAGTGTCTCCTCGGTGTCATCTGCCTTGACAGATACGGGCTCCTGGTGGATCACTGCTTTCGGACTAGATTCCTCCTGAAATGGGGATATTGGCAGTCATTCAGAAGAGGCTGGTTAACAGTCTCAGGAAGGTTATGGACAATGCAGAGGGTGCAGAGAAAGTCTCATAAGAGATCTCAGCGAGCACATCTGTAGTTGTGTGCAGAAGGCTGAAAGTACAGCTGGAGAGGCTTACGGCCTCCATTAGGGCTACCTACGTTACATTAGGGTGTACAGCAGGGAGAGAGACATGAGGTGGAAGATTCAGAGGGCAGTCTGCTGAGGGTAGGAGAAACTGAAGGAAAAAACATAATATGAAGGAAGAAGACAGGACCTCAAGAAACCACAAATGTAACGTAACCCCCACATCTTCCTGTTTTTACTGGTAACAATCCCAAGATTTCCACACATTCCTGTTACCTCTTCCTGTTTCTGCCTTCAGAAAGAAAAGAAAAAAGCAAATTCCTTTTCATAACTTTCTCAATGTTAGGCAAGAGGACACTTACCAGGACAAAATGCACGGTGCAGCCTGTGACTTTGAATCCACTTTGCAGGGCTTGCTGATGGGCATTTCCATCCTTGATTGGCAGGAAAAGTGATGGGGAAGCATTCAAAATTTTCCCTGGGCATCAGTGTGAGAGGAGAAAAAAAGGAAAAAAAAAATAATGTGAACTGAATTTCCTTTAAAAATAAAAGTGAGATGTGATCATCAGTTCAAAAGAATAGCATTCAGCACCACTCAGCAGTTTAAACAGTCTCAGCTGCTGTCAGAACATAACAGGGCATGTTCAGATTCAGGTTAAAAAGCAAAACATATATATGCTGTTATGATCTCTAAGGAAATGTGAGGAAGCACTGCTCTGATCTGAGGAAATACTGCTCTTCCAGGAACACAGGTGGTGGTGTGCAGGCTTTGGCAGTAGCCAGGCAAGCACGTTTCAGTTAAGGCCAAGGACCTAATTCGCTTTTGCGTCTGCGGATGGACAGAGTTGTAAGTCTCTCCCCTCCCAGGTGACCAGCCCTCATGCTGCAGATGAGGGGCTTGGAAGTGGACTTCACACTGCAGCCTGATGCAGAGCCACTACACAGATCGAAGTGATTTTCATAGGAAACATCATTCCCAAAGGAGGCTGTCCCAGTGCAATCCACATAGTGAGTGAGTAACTTCTGAGCCAGGCCTCAGGAGCTGGCACTTGGCACCCAGAGCCAAGAAGAAAAAGGAGTGTGCGTTCCCCCCTCCGCTGGCCTGGAGCGCATCTAAAGCCCCACAGCAGAGCCACACTCACTCAGGGGTCTGCAATGGCTATATTTCCAGCACGCAGTACAGAGTACTGCTATGCTGTGCAGCCCTCAGGAGGGAGAGGCATTGAGAAATCAGTCTCCCTCCCATTTTTTTCTGAGCAACAGCTGCAAGGAGTAAGTTCAGCACAACTTCCCAGCACAGCTCCTTGAGAAATGACACAGTTATGCTACCTGTCCCCTACTGCAGACAGAACCAAACTCCTGCCTGCTCTGCAGGCATTTCTCCTTCCCAGCAGGAAGGCAGACAGACCAACTCCATGACCCTGATTTTGCCCCTCTGTTACTCATTATGCCAGCACAAGGCCTTCCTCTGCCATTACACAGTCAGAATCCCAGCACAGTCCCACTGGCCAGAATGCATGGAAGCATAGGGCAGCCCCACTGATTTACATGCAATCCTCAGTGTCAGCCAGGCTGTGGGAGATTTAACCAAAACATGAATAACTATGACTGTGTAATTCTGGTGAGACCGAGCATCCATATTTTAATTTCTCTTTTACAGTTACAATTTCTTACCTTTCCATTTTCTGAGAAAAGGACTGGACAAAATTCTCATAAATCCTGAAAGACATATCAGTTCAACAGCAAATTCTTCAAGAACTCGGTCAATTGTGCTGTCAAATTCAGAGCGACTCCCATATAACTTATGATCAATCACCTAAAACATTAAAACAGATCAAAAGCCGTATCAAGGAAATAATAACTTCTTGTGAATGAGAGCAGCTACTTGGACAACAAAGAGAAAGCAAAATGGATTCATTCCAGGACACTTGAGGATTTAAAAGTTATAAGTTTGTATATTATTCAGGATATTTGTGATTTTTCACATTCATACAAACATTCCTGGGAACACCCCAATCACCTGCTAGTTAACACAGGCTGTTTCACACAGGATACTTTCTAGGATGTGTAGAAAATCTGCACAAAGAGAAGCCAACTGTGAAAAGAGAAACATGTCGGTAATGTGGTGTAGAGGGAAATAAGGGGGAACATATCAGAAGATACTGACCTCTTACTCCAGAATGTCTAGCCAAAGACTAAAGTAAAAACAGTAAAGACTCATCGACAACATCACCACCAGTTAGTCTATAGTTGCTTACTGAAAATCATGAACTTATCTAAAAAGAGAGCAAATTGGCCAGACATTCTGTGTAAGGGGAGAAGTCAAGTCTTGCCCTATTTCTACTGCACCTGTCAGCTCCAGCTCCCAAGGTAAGTGTTGATTCCTGACTCTCTGCATGAAAACATTCAAATAAGGGGCTAAGAAAGCTGTCATGCTCTTGCCTATGAAAATGTGAATTAATTTTGACATAACTTTTTTCCCCAGAGATGAGTCTTCATACTGCTAGAAAAAAAGTAACATGAATCCAACTCAGCTGTTGAGGAAGCTTGCTGAAAACCTTTTAATGCATGGAGACCCTCTAACAGTATTTATTCCCATCTGTGTGTAGCTGTACAAATATGATAACTGCTCAAAATCATTAAATGCTAGAAGGAAGAGTTCCTGGTGGGCTGCATTTGAAATCCCACGTTGTTGAATGTTTTCAAAAGCCATGTTCTATACTTCGACAAATATGATGACATGATGTTACTCTATTTTTTTTTGTTTGTTTTATGAAACAAACCAATTAAAGTTTCCATAACACAGTGCTACTCTACTGACCACAGGTAGGAGAAGAGACTTGTATGGTGCCACTGAAAGTGACTGAGCACAACACGAGACAAAGGTCTTTCTAAGAAGGGATGAGCCAAGGAGACAACAGGCTTATGTTAGTGCTGGAGCGCATCCAAAGAAGAGCAACAAAGCTGGTGAAGGGTCTAGAGAGCAAGTCTTATGAGGAGCGGCTGAGGGGACTGGGGTTGTTTCGTCTGGAGAAAAGGAGGCTGAGGGGAGACCTTATCGCTCTCTACAACTACCTGAAAGGAGGTTGTAGTGAGGTGGGTGTCGGTCTCTTCTCCCAAGTAACAAGTGATAGGACGAGGAGAACAGCCTCAAGTTGCGCCAGGGGAGGTTTAGATTGGATATGAGGAAATATTTCTTCACTGAAAGGGTTGTCAAGCATTGGAACAGGCTGCCCAGGGGAGTGGTTGAGTCACCATCCCTGGAGGTATTTAAAAGACGTGTAGATGTGGCGCTTAGGGATGTGGTTTAGTGGTGGACTTGGAGTGTTAGGTTTTCGGTTGGACTTGATGATCTTAAGGGTCTTTTCCAACCTAAATGATTCTATGATTCTATGTGTTTCACAGAGTCTGAAGTCTTACTGATTTCAGTTAAAGCTTGAAGCTGCATGGGCTACAGTCTCAGACTCAAATCATCAAAGCACTTGCAATTTTAAGTCCCTTCCTAACTCTGGACTGTAGCGCTCACTGAAGAGATGGAAAAGACACTCACAGCCTTCAGTGAGCACTGTCCATACAGCTTTCAGCTCTGCCTCTACTGATAACTTTGACAGCTTTGTGCTACATCCACTTATCCACGTAAAAGTTTTAAAGAGAAGTGAAACAGGAATGCTTACCAAGCATTTCATAAAGACCTACAGATTCAGAAGCTGTGAGTTGGTGATAAAAAGGAAAGGAAATGGGTGTCTTTACCCTGGTGGGAATTCCAGCCCGGGCTGCATTTCGTAGTTCTTCCACACCAGACTTGTTGGAGATGACAAGGACAACTTGAGCACAACTGCCTGGCTCTTTTGTGTAACTGATGAGCGCAGCAAGGTTTGTGCCTCAAATGAAGAGAGAGCAAACATTCATGAAATAGATGAGCATCTATGTCACTGAGAATTGGCTCTCAGTCCCATTTATCTAACAAAAATCTTGTTTTCAAAAACTGCACAAATAGAAGAGGACTAAGAAATTTGTGCACTAACAAAGCTCATTTGTTAAGCAATACAACACACCTTCTTGACTTCCAGTCAAAATGCAACCTTGGTTTTAGAAGGCTCCACAGACTCCACTGAAAAAAAAGGCAAGGTGGTTGCACTTGTATCAGGGCTGAATTCAGCCTCTCCTTTGTAAGGACATTTCTCTGTGATGACAAATGAAAGCTCACCTGTTCCAGAGATGAGAACAGCCACTTTAACTTTGTTCTTTCTGGGTTGGTGTTGACTCTCAACAACAGCGTTATTCAGCAGATGCTGGGGGCTGCTCAGCTGCAGAGCTTCAAGAAGATTCTCGACTTTGATGTGAGAACCTCCTCCAAATATGTGAGGAGAAAGTTAAAAGTAAAATACCTTAGATTTTACTTTCCCATTTAAATTTACTTTGTATAGTTTACTAATCATAAGTTTCAATTAAGAGAAAAACCTATCAGCAATTAATTTATGCTAGCACTAACTGAACTACAAAAACATACATTATTTAAACAAACCAACTCATGCTAGTTGTGATCTCTTTTGTGTTACTCACTTGCAGAATTGTCTCCAAAGGCATAGTCTTTTCAAGGATTACCCCCATCTTTTACACTTGTCTTCCTCTTTCTCTCGTGTTGCAACATTAAACTAAAGATGATGTTGACAGAGCTGAGGTTGCATTTTGGCTGCCCAAACTGCTCCCCAAGCTGTTTGGCTTCCAGAGGGGTTTTGGCTCATGTCTTGCTGTATGTCAAGCAATGGACATACATACCAGAATGAAGACTTACTATCGCATATAATCATATAATCACACATAACATCACAGGAGGAGTTGGAAGCCACCCTGCTGCTAGAAAGCTACGACCTAGTTGCCATTACTGAAACTTTGTGGGATGAATCCCATGACTGGAGTGCAGCTATCGATGGCTACAGGCTCTTCAGAAGGGACAGGTGAGGAAGGAGGGGTGGAGGCGTTGCCCTCTACATCAAGAAATGGATACACTGTGAAGAGCTGTCTCTGAAGAATAGCCATGAGCAGGTTGCATGCTTATGGGTAAGAATCAGACACCAAGGCAACAAAGGGAACCTTGTGGCTGGTGTCTACTACAGGCCGCCTGATCAAGGGGAGCCTATTGATGAAGCCTTCTTACTCCAGCTCCAGGAGGCATTGTGCTTACAGGCTCTTGGCCTGCTGGGGCACGTCAACCACCCCGACATCTGCTGGAAAAGTAGCAGAGCAAGCTGTAGGCAATCCAGGAGACTCCTGGAATGCATTGAGGATAACTTCTTAAGCCAGGTAATAGACAGCCCTACCACAGAAGGATGCGATACTGGACCTGTTGGTCACCAACACAAGTGAGCTAATCGGTGACGTCAAGATTGGAGGCAGCCTGGGCTGCAGTGATCATGCACTGGTGGACTTGCAGTCCTGAGGGATATGGGTCAGGTGAAGAGTAAAGTCAGGACCCTGAATTTTAGGAAAGCAAACTTCCAGCTCTTCAAGGAGCTAGTCAATAGGACCCCCTGGGAAACTGCCCTCAGGGACAAGGGAGCAGAACAGAGCTGGCAGATCTGTAAGGACACTTTCCATAGAGCACAAGAGCTCTCCATACCCAGGTGTAAGAAATCAGGAAAGGAAGGCAAGAGACCAGCATAGATGAGTTGAGACCTGCTGGTCAAACTAAAGGGCAAGAAGGAAACGCACAGGCAGTGGAAGCAGGGACAGGTATCCTGGGAGGAGTATAGGGACGCTGCCCTGTTGTGTAGGGATGGGGTCAGGAATGCCAAGGCGCAGCTGGAGCTGAACTTGGCAAGAGATGCAAAGAATAATGAGAAGGGCTTCTACAGGTATGTCAACCAGAAAAGGAAGGTCAAAGAAAGTGTATCCCCCCGATCAGCAAGACTGGCAAACTTGTAACAATGGATGAGGAGACGGCTGAGGTACTTAACAACTTTTTGCCTCAGTCTTCACTGGCAACCTCTCTTCCCACACCTCTTGAGCAGATGGACCGCAAGACAGGGACTGGAGGAGCAAAGTCCCTCCCACTGTAAGAGAAGATCAGGTTCGTGACCACCTGAGGAACCAGAACATACATAAGTCTATGGGACCTGACGAGATGCATCCCAGAGTATTGAGGGAACTGGCTGATGCAGTTGCCAAGCCACTCTCCATGATCTCTGAAAAGCCATGGCAGTCAGGCGAAGTCCCTGGTGGCTGGAAAAAGGGAAACATTGTACTCATTTTTAAAAAGGGTAGAAAGGAGGACCCCAGGAACTACCAACCTGTCAGCCTCACCTCTGTGCCTGGGAAGATCAAGGAACGGATCCTCCTAGAAGCTATGCTAAGGCACATGGAGGACAGGGAGGTGATTCAAGACACCCAGCATGGCTTCACCAAGGGCAAGTCCTGCCTGATCAACCTAGTGGCCTTCTATGATGGAGTGACTGTATCAGTGGACAACAGAAGAGCTACGGATGTCACCTGTGTGGACTTCTGTAAGGCCTTTGACACAGTCCCCCACAACATCCTTCTCTCTAAATTGGCAAGATATGGATTCGATGGGTGGACTGTTAGGTGGATGAGGAATTGGTTGCATGGTCGCATCCAGAGGGTAGTGGTCAACGGCTCAGTGTCCAGATGGAGATTGGCAACAAGTAGTGTCCCTCAGGTGTCCATATTGGGACAAGTACTGTTTAATGTCTTCATCAATGACACAGACAGTGGGATCAAGCGCACTCTCAGCAAGTTTGCAGATGACACCAAGCTGAGTGGTGCGGTTGACGCACCTGAGGGACGGGATGCCATCCAGAGGGGCCTGGACAAGGTCAAGGAGTGGGCCCATGTGAACCTCATGAGGTTCAACAAGGCCAAGTGCAGGGTCCTGCACCTGGTCAGGGCAACCCCCGGTATCAATACAGGCTGGGGGATGAATGGATTGAGAGCAGTCCTGCCGAGAAGGACTTTGGGGTACTGGTAGATGAAAGCTGGACATGAGCCAGCAAGGTGTGCTTGCAGCCCAGAAAGCCAACTGTATCCCAGGCTGCATCAAAAGAAGCATGGCCAGCAGGTCAAGGGAGGTGATTCTGACCCTCTACTCGATTCTCGTGAGACCCCACCTGGAGTACTGCATCCAGTTCTGGAGCCCTCAGCACAGGAAAGACATGGACCTGTTGGAGCAGGTCCAGAGGAGGGCCACAAAAATGGTCAGAGGGATGGAACACCTCTCCTTTGAAGAAAGGCTGAGAGAGTTGGGCTTGTTCAGCATGGAGAAGAGAAGGCTCCAGGGAGACCTTGTTGTGGCCTTTCAGTACTTAAAGTGGGCCTGTGAGAAAGATGGGGACAAACTTTTTATCAGGGCCTGTTGCAATAGGACAAGGGGTAATGGTTTTAAACTAAAAGAGTGTAGATTTAGACTAGATATAAGGAAGAAATTTTTTACAATGAGGGTGGTGAAACACTGGAACAGGTTGCCCAGAGAGGTGGTAGATGCCCCCTCTCTGGAAACATTCAAGGTCAGGCTGGAGGGGGCTCTGAGCAACCTGATCTAGTTGAAGATATCCCTGCTCATTGCAGGGGGTTTGGACTAGATGACCTTTAAAGGTCCCTTCCAACCCAAACTATTCTATGATTCTATATGACTGTACACAGCTGTGGCCTACCCTCAATCTTTACACAGGATCCACGTGAGTTAGGAAGGGGTTGGAAAGGAGGTGGATTGATTACCACGATTGTGGTAAAATATAATCAGCTAAATAATGTTTGAGTCTTTGCAGACAGTCATCAGAGGGATTTACTTGAGTCTCAAGCAGGTACCTAGGTAAGATACTATTCAAGTACTGTCACTCTGAAAACAAGTCATTCACTTCTCACTGTATTTAATAATGAAATCTAGATATAAAGGTGTCAAGTAGCCTCTAGCCTAGTGAAATGACAGAAAAAAAATATGAACTACACAAACTTTGGAGTAAGGAGTCTCCTCAGTGCCTACAGAACTGAGGATAACTGGTACCTCCGAAGAGATACTCAGCGCTTTACAGAATCATACTCTAAGCCAACTTACCCTGTATTGACTTAAAAATTAAATAGTGCATCCTAAAGTGGAAACCCCTCTGAAGTGAGACAGATGAATCTGTTACACTTTGAATCAAACCATACTCTGTTTAATTTTTGCGAGTGTCTTCATTTCCCATTAGGACACCTGCTAACCTGTGTGACAAGGGGCAACAACCTTCCCAATCAGCCAAGCTTCCTCATGTCTCTGTATGTCCTTGAGAACATACTGAGCCAGGTCCTTCTGCACAACCAAGATTGCACCGATCCCACAATTAAATGTCTGAGCCATCTCCTCCTCAGAGAGGTTTCCCTCTTTGTAAAGCCAGCAAAAGATTTCAGGAATCTTCCAACTGAGAGCATCTGAAAACGATTGAAATTTGTATATGGTCAGCACAAATGTTTGCTACCCATCTTTTATTATATACAATGACAGTGGTATATTACAAGAACTGAGAGAGACTAATTCTTGCTATTTTAAGAATACTGTCCAAGGAGGACACTGACCCAACTTCCAGTCAAGTTTATAGGTGCTGCTTAGCTAGAGGTTTCTAGTCATAATTTGTGCGAGCCAAGTCTTCTCTAGGCTTTCTAATGAGAACATGTAGGAAATGATGGTGAATTAAAATGCATTCATCCCTCATCAGTCAGAAGGACAAATCTACAGATGAAATACATCTCTTCCGTAAGAGATAAAGGAGCCATGGGACAAATCATCTTCTGGCTTTTTGGGACTACTTAAGCATATCCTGGTTTTCTGTTTCAAAGAATCAATAATTAGTATAAGAGTGTACACTTAGGTGTGTTGATGGGCAGACTGGAACAGGGCCGAGCAGTCTACACATGGATGAGAAGCATGGGTGGGCTTTCATGGTGACCCTACTCACACAGGCATGGCCTTAGGCCATCTCTGGAAAGCCTGATGGTGCGGTCTTGCCATCTCAACTTCACTTTAGAAAAGTAACAATCTCTTGCACTTGTTATCTTTTCTGTGGTTCCAGGCACTGGCAAGCAAGCTGGGTACCACATTAGTAAGCTGGGTTTATTTGTTTCCTTTCTAATTTCATTCTAGAGAAATACAGACATACCTGTCCTTCCACCCTGCCCATCCCCACAGTATTTTTGGACTCACATGAATATGGTTTTCTTTAATGTTTTGAACTTATGAATATTTTGCCCAATTTTGGCTTACACAGAAAAAGTTCTACCTTACTTACAGATGTCAAATGCCAATCTGTTATGAGGAAGCTATCACCTACCATAAAATTGCATTGTGTGTGTGTGTATACACATATTGTGGAGCAAATAATGCAAAATAGTTCTCTCAGCAAGCTTCATTGTTTGGTCAAAATGTTTAGTATGGAGAGGTGTCTTGCAGAATACACGATCTTCTCAAATCCCTTTTCTCCTAGAGATGAGCTGCCTTCAAATTCTCCTTAAATTTCCCTACTCCAATGAGAGAGTGGTGCTCATCAGCTGATGCTGACTTGAAATAGGAATGTTTTTGGTAGGCTCTTTGGAAAAGCATTGACTTCAGGTCATAACTGAAGCTGAAAAGTCAAGTCCATGCTGTACATAAATTTTGTCAAACAGAAACAGTCACCTTTGATATTTACCTAGGACAGCACTGACATGTTCTGGCAGGATTCTGGAGATGCCTTCCAGCAACCCCTCCTCAGCAATGAAGGCAAAAGCCTTCACATGCCCTGAGCGAAGGACAGGCAGCAAAGATGAACTGTACATTTTTGCTGGGGTCAGCAATATATCTCCTGCAAACAAAAGTGTCAATTCAATCAATTTGTTTAAAAAGTCATTAAGTGTTTAGTGGGAATGCTTCTCTGAACAGGTTTGCTTCTGCTCTTAGTGGCAGACAACCTTGGGAAGTAGCAAAAAGTGCCGGCCCACCCTTCCAAAACTGTGGACGCAAGCCCACATAACTCCAAAGACTGATTAACCCTAACCCATCCTGAAGTAGACAACCCTTGGCAGCACCTAGTTATGAAAATGTCTAAACACAATTCACTTGCAGGTTTGTTTTTGAGAAGAAATATACTGTACCTAGAGTCTTGTCACCACAACTGCCAGGTGCTGGTGAGGAGTAGTGCAAGGAGGACATTAAGAGGATCTTCCTTATGATGCTAAAGCCACGACCATGAATCCCCGAAGAGGCCAGTCCAATAAGCACATCCTCCTCACCAGCTCTCTGCAGTCCCAGAAGCATCTGCCCTCGCTCCACTGCACCAATCACAAAGCCAGCCAGGTCATATTCTCCAGAAGAATACATGCCAGTCACCTCAGCCATCTCCCTGCCTAAGTGGGGAGAGAAAGCAGTCAGCACTAGCTGTAAACATTTTTTATTGTTAACCTTAAATCTATAGCATCTCCTAAAATAAGCAACGTATCCAGGATAGCTGCAGAGACAGGAAGCCTAAGCAGTGCATTCAGATATATTTAAAAAATCCTTCTTGGTTTCTTACCTCACCTCAAGACTTACAAAACAAACCTTCATGAAGTTAATGAAAGCAGAAATTTTTTTTTTTTTGCATTTCATGCTACTCATCTGGCACCTCCCTGCTATGACTGAATATCAGAGAGGGAATGAAAACATATTAACACTTCAAGAATGTGAGGCAGCCAGTTTTGCTCTCCATTGTACAAGGGTAAACAAGGAAGAATCAGGATCCAAATGCATGAATAGTAAAAACCATCCTTCTATGATGAACCATTTTAGAGATAAGGAAGAGTTTAAGCCCAAATGCTTGACTGTTTTTTCCACCAAACAGAAACCAGCTGTTCTAATGCCACATACTGCCTCTGCGTACAGTCTATTTCACTAGTAATCATTTCAACATCAGAACCTTCAAATCTCAAAGGAGAGGAGTGTTCATACCCAGGAAAGCACATCCTGCATTTCTGCAAGCTTCAGCTATTCCTTCTTTGATTGTTTCAGTCACTTCAACATCAAGTTTGCCACAGGCAAAATAATTGAGGAAGAAGAGAGGCTCTGCTCCTTGAGCCAGGATGGCATTGACACACATGGCAACCAGGTCCTGACCTATGGTGTCATGTTTCTTACATACTTGTGCAATCTGCAAAACATGGTGGGAACCCACAGAGGTGACAAGAAGTATGCAAAACTCAGATATTAATCAGTCAAATAAGCAGAAATCTTTTCCCTGAAAAGAATCACAATAGAACATACATGCAAAAGATAACCTGGAACATCACCTAGTTCAAATCAAGAGAAACCAGCTCATTTCCTCGCAGAGAAAAGAAAAATCTATTTTGTTTTTTTTAAACATTAATTCAAATTCTCACTGCAGCTACCCAGAAATTGTCATTTTGGGTTGGTTGGTTGTTTGCTTTTTGGAATATTATGTCAAATCCAGAACAAGAGGTGTCTAAAAGCAATTACAAATTCCCAGGATATTCAACCTACAGAACTTCCTACCAAATTCCAAAAATAAGATCACGTTGCTCAAACATCACTGTGTGTTCTGCTTTACTTTTGCCTACTAATTTCACTGGGCTACACAGCAAAGTTGAAACAATTTATTAAGTAGCTTTCTTCTTCTCCAAGTAGTCAGGGAATGAGATTCTTCACCCCCACCCTCCCCAAAGAGTATTTTGATCTCAGCTATCTCATGTCACAGACAACAACGTGGGCCTGGTCTGTAGGCTCCCTTGAAAGACAGGTCTTTCACAAGGCAATAGTATTTCCCTCAGGAAGGCTGCTATTTGGTTTTTAAAAAGTTATCAAGGTGTTTGCATCCTGCAAGTAATGAAACCTGATTCAGACATCTTGGCTTCTATAAAGTGGCGACATTTACACTACTTTATTACAAGCAGAGGTTTCTACACTGTCAGGGATACACCAGAGTGGTTCTGCTTGTGCCAGCTGTTGATGTAGATGCACAGCACCAGCTCACACAGTGCAATTCACCTCTGTCAGTTACTATTTCAGGGCCTGAAATAGGACAAAGATTCCATATGTATGGATAAATTCTCAAGGTAACTACCTTTTACTGATACAGCTTTATCAGTGTAGTTATACCAGTGCAGAAAAGCTCAGTACGGAAAGATGGGCAAGCGAAAAATGCAGATAAATACTATCACTGGCTTCAAAATGGTAACAGATCAGCACCTAAACAAAGTCTGAGTTTGGATTACAAGCCTGATTTCTTTCACCGGCTGGTGGATTTAGAAGTGCTATGGAAACCAGTCATTCCATGTCCTTTGTTGCATTATAACATCTCCCTCCTACTGATCTAGTAACAATTCGTACAGGCATTGGCCAACTTTTTTTGGCCAAGGAAGACTCTTGGGAACAGCCTGTGTAAACACAGTTGGAAATGTCTCTCTGCCAAGCAGTTGGAAGAAAGACTCACAAAAGCCAGCACCAATCACTTTTTCAAGCTCAGAAGGATGTAAAACTGCAAAAGACCTTCTGGATTATTATGTTCAGTCTCTTGCTGTTGCAGGAAGCCACATCATATCATCCCATTACTAAAGGTATAAACATCAACTTGAAACAAGTTAAGTTGCTGTGCTTCATCAGTGAAACGCAGCTTCAGACCTCTATTCCTCTGATGGCTGAAAGCCTTCTTCTGATTCAATATATAAATATATTCCTGGCTCAACTTATCCTATGTGTTCTTGTGTAATTAGCATTCTTTATCTATTAGCTTCTCTTCCTCTTTAATGTTTATCTCCTCCGTCCTTCTTTTCCCCAGTGCCCTAACAGTGGTAATCATGCTACCTCTCTGCATACAATTTATTAAGCTAAGTCTGACAGTTATCATTTCAGCACTTCACTGCACCAATTCCTCTCTGAACTGATCTTCCTCAAAGCCAATGGATCCTCTATTTTATAGTAGAAATTCTGGCTCTTAGTTCCTCAAGTGCCCAGCTAAATGTTTTATTATCATTTCATCACAAAATATCCAGAACTTCCACATTCTCAATGACATATGCACAGGCCCTGCTCAAAAGATCATCTACAAAGTTCAAATGACCACTGCAGTGGCCTTGACATGTATTTATAATGCTCAGAAGGCTGCAGATGGTGCAATTGGCTGTGGCATTTAAAACAGTCTTGGGAGATAACATAAGCTTTGCTACAGTCAAGTTGCAAGTTACCTGCAGTTTAGGTCCAAGGCCTTTAGTTTGAGATACCAAGATAGGATCATCATAACCAGATGCTTTCAAGTCAAAGAAACCAGCAAAGCCTCCTACTTCTGAATGACTGCCTGCCAAGTACAAATATATCAAGGATCATTTTTAAGGGAAATAAAAAGATCAAAAACATTCATCAAGGCAAGTACAGCAAATTATGATTTCTTGGAGAAAACAGCACTGTGTCCACTGACAGAAACAGGCACAGCTTTATGAAGCATGGACCCCAAAATCACACATTTCATGGTGTTGCAAATAGATCTTTATTATTCTGTATTTGCAACCTATGGATTGCGTATAGCAAAGGTTAAACATTTTACCAAATTGTTAACAGCTTGCCTTTTTTCTTTATGCAGCTATTTTTTTTCTAAGGGGAAAAAAATCAACAAGAAATTTTCCTCAGTAGATCACTGCTAAGAGTAAAGAACATAGTCTGAAGAGCAAATAAGTTCAGTGATTGTTAGCCACACCCTAGTAACTGTTTGGATGTTGTACTCATATATACAGCTGGTAGGATCACTTCTGTCCAGTGACGTAAAAAAACGTTCCATTAATCCAGGAGTTATTCTGTTCACTAGACTAACCTTGAAAAAGTGCAATCATCCCCATGTTAAGTCAACTATTTTTATTTAAGCAAAAGAGGAGCGATGAGAAAGAAATGAGAATTTTCTTTCTTTGTGGTGACCTCAGCCCAGTTTCTCAAGCTCAGTTTAAATGCCAAGAATGCATTGCTCACCTCCTGTGGAAAAAAAAGTTCTGTTGCGTTCAATATACTGAGGAAATTCAAAGATTGTTCCCAATCTTACCTGATCTGGTACCACTTACAATTGATGTTTCTGGCTGATGAAGAAAAACATCACTGGTTACAGCTTCCACATGTCTCTCTTTGTATATTAGACCCCTGTGGAGGGTAAAGGACATGCTAGCAGCAGTAGTGACATTTTCTGCATAGACCATCATTCATCACACAAATGGGAACAACAGATGTAAAACTTTGGACTAGCCTCTATTTCTGCTAGTGCCTTTGCTTACATACAGAGACTGTTTGAGAAGCCGTATACCCCGATGGCCAATGTCCTTCCTGTAAGTGGCACCCTTGAAACGTACGGCCGCTACACCCCTGTTGGCTTCTCCCAGTGCTTTCATCAGGTCCTCCTTAACAGCAGTAATGGAGAGGACTCTGCCACCACTTGTCACCACTCTGCCATCCTTCAGCATTGTGCCAGCATGGAACACCTCCAGCCCTAACTCTTTGGCTTGCAGCAGCCCTGCAAAAGTAAAAGGAACTCTCTGAGTATTTTAAATCACATACTATGTTGGCAAAGTAGTGAAGACTGAAGTCCTTTCTTCAGGCAAGGGAGAACAACAATAAAGCTTCCCACCTTACCTTTCTTCCAAGAAACAGCATTACCACTGAAGGGTATCCCACTCCACTGGCCCTAAGACTCCCTTCTGAGACGTCCAGTAAGGACACAGATCACACAGGAACAGAAATAAGGGATCCAGGAGCCACAACAGGACATATAACTAGCCTGTGCCAGGGCAAAACTGTGCTGAATATTGTAATTGTGAATCATTTGTGCAGGGCTTTCCTGTATGAAATAACAATTCATAGCAGTTTACTGTTTGGATTCTCTCCTCTCCCTGATATTAGACCATTAATGTTAATATTACCTCAGCATTCCCCTCGCTATTCTGCTGTGCCTGCTCCACGCAATTCCCTACCACACCTGGAATCAATGCTCTACAAACACTTGCAGGTGGCTGTCCAAAAGCTAAAACAAATGACATATTTTGTTCTTTTAATTTTTTCCATGTATTTTCCTGCTAGAGGAAAGCAAAACTGGTCAGGGGTTTTTTTAGATTCATATTTTGAGGAGAAGATAAGGGAAGAGGAGGAACTTCTGCCATCACTTGGAAAAAACGAAACACAAAAGACAGTTTTCCCCTTGCTGTCAGCTAGGCGGATTTTATAAACAAGTAAATGGGAGCTTCATACTTGCTGAAAGTACAGTGTGTTACTTTGCCACAGTACAGCCCTGACAAGGTCAAAGCTGAGCCCCAGCTGGCCTTGCTGCAATGGAAACCTAACTCCTCCCCTCATGTTTTAGCGAATACTCCAGAATAAAATGTTTATTAAAACCATTAAAATGTGGGAATCAATGTGGAAAATAGGAAAAAAACTAATAAAACTCACACAGCTCCAGGGGTTGGAGTATAATAATAAGTGAATGAATTGAATTCATTGTTTTGACTGTCTTTTTTTGTGATTAACAAGCAGGGTGGTCATACAACCTCGCTCCGAAAGGTATGAATAGCAACTTGAAAAAAGTTAAGTTCCTGAGTCTGTCTAATGAAAGGCAGCTCATTAGCAGAGGGATTCATTCAGTTACATGGTTTGGATTTTTACAGTTACAGGAATGCAGAGTTTCCCAGAATAGCACTGACAAAACAAAATAAATACAGTGAGTGAACTGGAAGAGGGGGATAGGCAAGGAGAACATGACAGCAGAAATCTTGACAAGAGAAAAAGCAATATAACATGACCTTCTCCCTGGGTGATGTAGGGTGACTGGAGTTCTGACAAAAATAAGCTGGCCTTGGTGTAAGATGAGTTGTCTGGGTTGCTTTACACAAGGCATAGTGTTGGACTGGCAAAGCAGTAGCTGAAGGGGAAGGAAATAGTTCTGCAACAGTTCCCTCTGATTCTAAACATTTTTAAAAATGTTAATCTTAATATTAAATCACAAGAATTTTAACACAGAAAATGAGTATTGATGTAAAGCCTACTCGCCCAACTTCTCAAAAACCCTTCGAGCCCTATGAAGAAGAGGCCCTTATTAGTATTACACAGTAATGACCTGGCTGGTTGGCACAAGGGAAGGAACCAAGCTGATGGTGGAACATGAATCGCTCCTATTTTAAAGGCCACAGGTCCTCAAGTCTCATCCTTATCACTTGGTCAAGCATTAGCTAAGATAAAGTAACCTCCCAGCAAGGGAGCAAAACTAGCAATAAGCAGTCATGCTGACAACACTGTGATCCATGTTTCCAGTACAGTTTGTGGAAGTACTCCACATGGACACACCAGAGTTGTTCCAGGAGGACATAATGCCCCATCACCTTACCTCAGCAAGCAGCTACGGACAGAGCTTTACAGAGTGATGTAATTTTAATCATTTAGCCCCTGTGCTACTTTGGACAGGCATGCATTCCAGTTAAATGATCTTACTGAACAGCTATCCCTTCCACAAGGACAAGGAGTGACGGATGAAGGCAGGTTCTGATGAGCGTGAGGGGTAGGATGGAGGAAAGCAGTACAGCTCTCTGGGAGAAGAGGTAAATGCAAACTTACTGAAGTACTAGGCTAAAATTAAAAAGTAAACAACCTACTGAAGTTACCTGTTACCTCCATGCCTTTGTCGTAGTTTCCCGGGTATCCTGGACTTGCCATGACCACACACACAGCTGTACTATTTTCTGACCAGGCTGGCATGAAGCTGCAGAGTTTGCCATCGATTGTTGCTTGAATCACTTCATAAAAATCGTTTTTAAGCAGTGGAAGAATTACCTGCAGAAAATTTTCATAGTGATAGAAGTTTTATATATATATATTTTGCTGGCTTGTTGAAATTCAACTTAGGGAAAATTCAATTAATAGAGTAAAATCTGTACCTGCCAAATGGAAAATACTGTATTTCCCTATACCAGTAGATTTGGAAACTATAGATGAGCATTAATTTGCAGCATCTCTTTGTAACAGGCAGAAATTTACAACATGAGATGTGAGATTATGTAGAAGGAACATGAATTTAGGCCTCTCCCAGTCTGCTTCTATCCAGAAAAATAAAATCTAAGCAACAGCTCTTTAACTTAGATTCTTTAACTAACAATTCACAGAAGCTGACTAGTTAAAATTTCAAGGTACCTCACACATTGTCATTGTCTCATTCAGATCTGCATGTTCAGGGGAAAGAAGACATAAATCCAAATATATCACTTACATTTCCCTAAGCATATTTAAGCTTCTAGTATCTTTCACTCACCTGGCACTGAGGGTCACCAAACTGACATTTAAAGTTTAAAATTTTCACACCATCTTTGGTAAGCATTAAACCTGTTTGCAGCACACCTGAACAGAAAGAACACAGCCAAGCAAATGAATTTAAACATTTATTTTTTAAGAATGCCTTTAAATGCAACACAGTATTTTGGAATGTGGGAAGCATTTCTGCGAACCGTAAGGAATTAGGAGCAGGGATTCTGCAAGCAGTTACACACAAGTCATAATAATTCCACAATAACCAACTAAGTGGCTAGCAACAACCTGAGGAACATTGCATCACATTTTAGACCAAATACTATGGAAAGCAACCTGTCTGCATCAGAAAGTTGAGTTCCGCCTTCCACTACAGCCCTCTCATTGCAGGCGTTCAGAGATCAGAAGGAACTGACAGGATGAAAAAAACCAGTTCCCATAAAACCCCACTCATTACACAGACACTGCAATTTTCTTACCATTAAGTGCACTATTGTTATGCATAAACATAGAGATGTATAACTCTGTATTTCAGGCAAAAATAACAAACCAAAATTCACTACTACTACTAACAAACAAGAACAAACAAAAACTCATTGAAGTTGGCATGCTGTGATTTCTACTCAACACACACATATGCATGTGGTGATCTAAAGCAGGCCTTTCATTGTATAATCAAAAAACCAATCCCCAGAGAATAACAAGTGTGAAAATTTAAACCCCACAAAGCATCAGGTCCTCCAGCATTATCCTGAAAATGCTCAACACCCACTACATTCTTACTGAAGATTTGAGCATAGTAAAAAAGTTACCAAATAGCAGAGAATACATCGCAGACTGGAACCCAACTCTTTATATGCATGTGATCTTGACAGTCTTCAGTACCAAAAACAGCCATTGGCATTAAGAGACAGCTGTGAGCATCACCTTCCCTTTTCAAAAGAGCCTTAAGACAAAGATCTTAAGAAAACTTACATTGCTGTATATAGGAGTGAACAATACAACTGTACTTAAGTACATATTATACCTTGAACCACAGAAAGTCTGGTTGCAACTGTTTAAATACAAAATAGTTGATAAAAATACAGTATGTTTCAATGGAGAAAAGATGGAAGTTCTTCTCTCCAAAGGAAGAGCTAAAAGGCAAACCAGTGAGGCTTAATACTGCATGAAAAATTAACTTTTATTTTTAAACAAATATTATTTGGAATTCAAAAGCAATCCCTAACAATGAAACTAATCTTGGTATGACTTTACCTTGTTTTTCAGTTGAATGCTTACTTACCTACATATGCTGTTCCTTCTTGTCTCATACTATCAACAACATGTTGAAGGATAGCATCATTGATTTTCTCTAGAAGAACTTCTGGAACCTGACAATCAACATCAAACTGATTGAGACAGTGATGACATTTGCTGGACCAGCTCATAGGACATGGAAGGACTGGGTAAGTAAATGCCTCAGCTATGTTTTCTGCTCTCCCACCCACAACCAGTGCCCTCCTTCCATCAGGGTGCTGCTGCCTGAAGAACAGATACACTGATCCTCTGTCTCCCAAGATTTTTTGTTTGGTTCTTTCTTTAGAAGGCCAATTTTAAGGAGGTTTGAGACACTGGCAACAGTGAGATTGTTTCTGTACTTAGAGAAAAACACACTAATAATGTACTTGAGCAGCATATTTAGAACAATGCAGTCAGCTTTAAGAATCAACAACAAGAAACCCAAGGTTATGTTCAAGACACAAAGACTCCAGGCATGAGGGGAATTTTGCAGGGACATTTTAAGTGATGCTAATTGGAGCAGAGGAACACCAAGTTTAGGAATAATGGAAAAGGTAAAAGAGAGACCATTCCTCAGAACACTGGCTCGTTAAATCCTAAAGAATAACTCCTAAAGTTTGAGCCCTGTATTGCACTTACAGAAGCAAAGCATCAATCAATTTGAGAAGAAATCTGGCCTATGTGATAGAAACAAGATTGGGCCCTAAAGGAGATATATTAACCACAGATGTGATCAGCCTTATTGCAGGCTGAGGAGAAGGACTGCTATACCTGAGGAACCGGGCAATAGGCTCCCATCCCTCCAGTGTTTGGCCCCTGGTCACCATCCAATAACCGTTTATGGGCCTGGGCTGGGGGCATTGAGGCAACGGTGACACCATCCGTGAAGCACAAGCACTGTTAAGAGACACACACAACACAGAAACAGTGACAATGTCCTGTCCTAAAGGAAGTTAACACTGCTGGTCACAGGCTGAGGCTCAGTTCTGCCAGGAAAATTTAAGAATCAAAGATAGAAAGCAATAGGACCCACTTACTCTGCTGCAAGCCCACCGACCTGAAGGATTCATTGAGCTTTCTTTCTCATTTTTAAATAATCAAGAGAAATGGTGGCACTCATTACAATTGCTTTCTGATGAATTAGATCTTGACCTATCAGTCACATGGACATATGCATACCTTAAGGCATGTGAATAGTCTTCATTGACTTGACAGAATTATTCACATGCTTCAAGTTAAACATGTGTTTGCAGATCTGGGGCCTGAATGAGTGTGAGGTATTCTCACAAGGACAAACCTTGCACAAAGAACTCATTTTCAGTTTTGACATGGCATATAATATACACACTGAAGTTTTATCCTGCCACTGAGTAGTAATCCATGGTAAGGGAAGTGCTAAAACAGGCACTAAATATTAGCACAAAATTATTGATGTAACAAGAATTACCAAGACAAAGACCATACAAACATGTTTTAGGTCACCTTAGGAAAAAAAAGATCACTTTCCACCTAAAAAGATCACCATAATTGCAATTTTAGGGCTAATGTAGAAGAAAATTCTACTGACAACATACATTGATTAGTACAACATCAAATTGCTTAGATTGTATATTTATTTAAGCAAGGGCAAATAAAACAAAAAAACTATTTGAAACAATAAACTTGTGTGTTTATGCACAGAGCATAGCAATAATGCCAAAGAATAAAAGCACACAACCACACCATCAATCACATACAGAAAGTTCTTCGCCTTGAAGAAGTTCTTCAATAACAACCATCTCTCCAAACATTCTGTCCTGTACAAAAAATAAATGGCTCCAGTTAGCAAATGTGACATCTACCAGCTAAATCCTCTCTTTATTTTTTTTTAACAGAAAAAACAATGTATATGAAAAGTACCGGCTTGCTTGAATTCTGGTATGTTGAGCAAAGCTAACAGAATCTCATTTGGAGTTAAGGAAGAGACATTGAAATGCACCTTATCAGACCTCGGGAGCCAACAGAACATGAAAAAGTTGGAGGGGCAGGGCAACAGGACTCAGTGCTGGAATGAGAGTTCAGTCACAAACTCTACAAAGCCCTGCTCACTGCCCACTGTCTGAGGCAAACATGAGAAATTTGAGGATGACACCCAGAGAAATTCCTTAGTCAAATGGGCAAGTTTCTCCTGAAAATACTTCCTTCCTGTGGCCGAAATTAAAAACTCACAGGCTACAGAACATCAAGAATTGGATTCCCACTGAATAATGAAAAGATTTATCCACCTGCATAATCTCCTGGACAGCTCTGCAGGCTTCCTCTTTGCTGGCTGCAATAGTCACTTCTTTTCTAGCAGCAGGGCCCCTCGCCCGTACAACTCTTGCAGGGAAGTCTGTGCTTTAAATGAAAGCGAAAGTGAGATTCAGGCATCCCTACTGCATTCAGTGAAATTTTGATTTTTATGCTGAATGCCTCCCATATTCTTCCTTTTTTTCTGAACAGCTGAAGAATAACACTTCAGAAAAATACATTCCTTGCTAGTCCATCCTGTCAGGGAGGTGACTGGGCTCTTATAGCCCTCAGCACAGGACTGCGAACCAGAAATCCATGAATTCTGTTGTTGGTTCTGACACCAGCTCAGTGTATACCCTTGGACAAGTCACTGAACTTTAACACCTTGCAGTTTCTTCCTCTTTTCTCTGAGTTGGGTTACTATTTTATTCCTGTCATAGTTTGGGAAAGATGAACTCATTGATGATTTATAGTTTCATAAGACCAGATTACAGTACATAATCCTATAAACCACTATGGAAGTTCTCTTTAGGCTTGTCAGGTTAAGGCTGAGTTAGGTCTTGCACGTAAAGGATATGTTAGAACTAGCGTATTAACACTGTAGCCCCAGAATTGCTCCACTTACTCTTAAACACAAACTAAATCTAGAAGAAAAAAAAGACCAAAACAGCAATACGTTAACATATTTTAACTACACTTTATCCATTCACCTCTCTCCAGCTCGTGGACAGTCAAATGAAATGTCCCTTTTGAAGAGCTGATTCTACACACTACTAGCCTGTTTTCTGAAACACCACCTCATTCCTCCTTTCCACATTACAATTTATATTAGGGTAAATTTCAACCCTAGATTTATACAAGCAGCCAAAGCAGGCTCACACAAAGCTCCCTTTCTCCGCATCTCAGTGTGCTGACCTGAGTCTTATGCATGCTTACAGACGTACAAGTTGTTTGCTTGTTTCTCTACATGGCAGTAATACAGACTAAATGCTGTTACAGAGCAAAGTCAGTGAAAAGGTTGTTTTTATTTTAAAAAAGAAAAAGTTCCACTAGATTATACCACACTTAACATGTGACAGCAAAGACAAGAAGTCCGTGAAACCAACCCACAGCCACAGACCAGTGTGGCTGAACACAGCAGCTGCTGTGAGACTGGACCAAAATAGCACAGCGGTAAGTTACTCTCCCAAAGGATCCCCAATGACTTCAGAGGCCTTACCGCTCAAAGCAATTGCAGAGATATGCAGTTACATTTCTCTCTCCATGTAAGAGAGCTGCTGTTTAGCATTGAAGAAATAAGAGTATCCTCCTTAAGTTATGAGTATTTGACCAGTCCCTCCTAAATCACTCCACAGATAGCATTTTGCTGGTATCTGTCTGTGTAGAAATTATTCTTACAGAAAGATTTATTGAAATATTTTTCTCTGCCACAATTTTTTTGTCTTTTAAATGGCTAACTAGCATCCTGAAGAAGCTGATCAAAGAAGAGCTGTGACCTGTGAACAGAAAAATCAACCTGTTTAAGTTCCCTGCACCTTCACCATCTGTCTCTAATTACAAAACAAATTCATTCAGTAGCTATCTGAGAAGAACAGCAGTTGAAAAGTTACCTAGTTCTAGGTAACTATCATGGGTGAAGGCCAAATACATAGATAACTTGACAGAAGAGTTTCCAGTATCAAAATATTTACCTGATAATAAATCTACAAGCTTCCTGGGGATTGGTGAAGGCTTTCCATCTTGCTGTTGGGATCCCATGTCGATCCAGAAAGGCTTTGGCAAAACTGGTGTTGGATGCCAGCTGGGCTGCTTTTGCAGATGGTCCAAAACACCTAACTCCTGCTGCTCTCAAGTCATCAACAATCCCTAATTATCAAAAATAGCAAAAGAACCAAGTCATCTCTTTGGAAACATCAAGTCATTTTGACAAAAGGAAAACCACATAACCATTCCGGCAGTCTGTTACACTTTTCCTTGTCTCAAATGGCTAATTCATCCTTAAAATAAGGTTCTGCATATCCAATGACCTGTTTCATCATTTAGTTTTGAGAGGTCTTTAGCTCTTTACATTACTAAGCGCTGTCACAGTTACCACCCCATGATTAGTGTTAGGACTGTCTGGTACTTCTGTTCACTATTTAAGACATGGAGATCTTACTGCACATTACAATAAAAGCACATGATGGTCTGGGTACTGTTGCATACAGCAACAATGTTAGGACTATTGCAAGAAAATTCTTTATATAAAGGAAAGCAGAGCAGAAGACAGAGGGGTACTTGTAACCATTACTGAGTCTTGATCCTGAATGATTTCCCCTGCTGATTTCTAACATACAAAAAGCAGCATACAGCTATGGAGCCAAATGTTTTACGTGACTACAATTTACATTTACAAGATAATCCGTATTTTCTTGCTCTTTAGTTTAATTAAGGCAGTGTGTGTCCTAAGATACAAAAGAAGTCATTTTAAAGCAGAATTCAAGGTGCTGATTTTTACTGTCAAGTTAATTTATTTCAGCCTTACCAGCTGTCAGAAGAGCTTCTTGTCCAACTAACACAAGTCCAATGTTATGATCTTTGCAGAACTGGGTAACAATAGTGTGATTGCTCACTAATACAGCTGAAAAGGAAAGGAAATTTAAATAAGTTACCACTGTAAAGCCTAAATAAGAGATGATTAAAATAATGAAACAGGCCATGAAGGGCAAAGTAAAACAACCAATATAATAATGACAGAGTCCAGAAGGAACAGTGAACATTTCCAGTTTGCACTACCGTTTCTAATACACATCTGCTAACTTACTAAATGTATTTTATTTGCTATATGCGATCAATATAAACTTTTAAAAGCTGCTTATCATAACAGAATAAAAACTTTGAAAAATAAAACTGTAAGTTCATAAGGAAACTGAATTTCAACATCTGAGCAAAGATTTCCTCAATGGCAGTGCATGATGTAGCTAAACTTAGCTGAGCAGCCTGGGCAGACACCAGAGAAGTTTCTGTCCAGAAGTTAATAACTTTGAGCCTTCTATTCCTCTGTTACATTTTGCTGAAATTGGTAAGTGAATTCAAGCATAACAGTGGGAGGAAAGAGATGAGATATAGAAATACACAGTCTCATATAAGCCTCACTATCTTAAGAAGCCAGGCTCAAAATAGATATAGTATGATGTTTTACTAGGCAGTTCTAAAACTCAGAAACAAAACATACAGAAAAAAATACATATGTCCCTTAAATAATTTCTGGTACCAGTAAAAGAAAAGAATAACTGTTATCTCCTACGGACTCAACACAAATGTGGTCAGTTTTGTTTTGGTTCCAACACTCATATTACTGATTACTTGGCACAATATTCTATTTTTTCCCCCTTTTTACCTGAATTGGAAATTTTTCCATTGTCAGCTGTTCCTGCATTTCCTGGAGCAACAAACACATGTTTTACATGTGGGGACTGGGCCAACTTCCAGGCCAGCGCATGCTCTCTCCCTCCACTGCCAATCACAAGCACCCGATCAGCCATTAACCTGTGCAAAGCCAGAATCATCATACATAGTACTATCTATTTATTTCACAAACCCATGTAAAAATAAGCAAAAATATATAAATTATAACTCTCACTTATAATTGGTAAGTAATATCAATCCAGTTCGTATTGGAAAGGTATCTATAAGACATCTGAACAATGTGACTGTACCAGTAGCGTCACTGGATGGATGCAACATTCACATCTGGTTTTAATGCGGACAACAATGAAATCACTGAGGAGTTTTTCCACTTGTTTCAGTATAGTCAAGATTTCCTCTCTTAATTATCCACGCGGAAATAATCTTGTCATGACTAAGTCTCATCAAGCCCTTTGTGCAACTACACAGGACAGGACAGGACAGAAAATTTCATACAAATGCTTTAGGTAACTTACCAGATAAACATATTTCAAACTGAACACTGTGGTCAATCTAGGAACTTTTATGAGTGTAAATATCCTCAGTAATAAATGGCAAAGACAGTTTTCAGAACAGATTTTATACTTTGACAATTGCTAAGAGGGTAACTTCAACGCAACAGCATGCTCAGTAAAAGAACAACTGTTAATTTCACTAGCACACTGACATTTGAAACAGTTCCTCAATAATATTTCTAGGCAAATTAGGTTTGATTTACTTCAGAACTATTATCATACTCGACATAGGTCACATCTGCAGACTTAATTTTTCCGTATGTGCTGAATGTGGACAAATGTCAGAAGGCAAAAACACCCCGGAACATGACCTTTAAGGAAGATGCTAATGCCATAAACCAGTCCTTACCCAGGAAATAGATAATAAATTAAAGATACCATAAAACTCCAGCTTTGCAAGCAACATGTCAGCAGTCTTCTGAGATCAGAAGAGATCAGAACCATTGGTCTGAGTTCATTACATAGCTTCCAAAGGCAAACAGAAGCTAAACGGTGACACTGGTGTAAACTATTTCAGAAAAGATGTTCATAGAACTGTGATAAATCAATAATCATCTTTCGAGTTCCTGAGACAGTATTAAGATGCCTTAACCTAATATCAACAAAATAAAATTTAACTATATATATTTTCATAATTATTAAATTGTCCAAGTACAATGTAAGTATTTCAAGTAGCCTGTCCCTGGGGATTACAGACTGCTGTGGATTATCTAAGAGACTAATTTTAAGTTTTAGGTATTATGCTCTAGGCATATGAACATAGAGCATACACTTAATGCTCTATCAACTGCCAGACTGATTTCCTTACAAAAGACTCAGAAAAGTCTTTATACTGTGTAACTATCCAATATGTCAGAATTTGTCTTTCGTTTTGTCACTGCTTGACAAATAATTCTGGAGTCACTAGGAAGTTGCTGTGAATTTACAAGTAAAGGGTTACAACTGCTCTATCTCTAACAAAGACTTCAACACGCTCTCTACAAAGCTTCATTAGGCCCTGCAGTCCAACCGTTATTAATAAAAAGCAAAGTGTTTTTAAAAGCAAAATTATTTTTTTCCCTTAAATATAATCTCACAATTCACTGAAGTTTTCTAAGGCAGAATAAATTAAAGTTCCTGACTGGGAAGAGAGTAAAACCAAGCCATGCCTCCTATCCTGTGGAAAAAATGCACATTTCCATTCCATATCATAGTGAGGACACGACAAGACATTTTTTGCAAAGCAATTCAAAAGCGTGCTGGAAGAAAAGAAAGCTGGTAAGACAGTTGGTCCTAGAGGAAAGGCTGTAGAGAGGGACTTCTCACCTGAGCCATCTTCCCTTACCGTGTCAGACCCTGCTGTTTGTCCACACAAAAGGCTGAGGAGTCCTCCAGACAGATTCGAGTTCTTCCTTCAGCTCCTGCTTCAGATCCAAATGATTTCTGATCTCCTAAAGCCAAGGATAAGGGTGAGAGCGTGAAAGAAACAGACAGACCTGCATGCTGCCCTGTCCCCTTTTATCCTCCTGTCTGATGGGATGATGCCCAGCAGGATCCCCTTAATGCTGCCCGCCCTTCAAAACAGACCTCCCCACAGACTTCAGCAGCATGGACCATTTTCCTCTCTTTCCATTTTTCCTCAGCTAGCAACAAAACCAACTCTTTCCCACCAATAAGTCCTACAATGTTAATACTATTCAACCCTAGGGGAAAAAAAAAAAAAGAAGCTACAATGTGGTATCAAAAACCTGAGATCACTGCTCAGTTCCCAGGTTAAGAGCAATTTTATATTCTCTGGCAAGTAAAGAACCCCAAGGACAACTTGTAAAAAGAAAACATAGCTTTCATGGTCTACAGCTAAACAGAAACACTTCAGTTAAACCCTGCACGCATAACTCCCACAAACCTATTCTTTGTAATGGAACATATCCTTAGGTGTATATATAAAGGTCATTTTAATATCTATCACGCACTTGAATTGTGCCCCACTTAATTACTACCCTTTTTACCTTTTGAAGAAATTTAATGCCAGCAGTGCCAGAGATACAATGTATGTAATAAGTGTTATTCTCCACTTCTTCAACAGCCTAATCCTCTCATGATAGTATCTGAAGTTGTTTGGTTAACATTTGGCAAGCTTGCAATGCTACCACTCTATACTGAAAACAGAATTAACGTCTCCCAACATAGCACTGAGCACTGGGTGTCTTAAAGTCAGGCAATGAGAAATAAAAAAAAAACATTACTAGAAACACAAGCCATTCCTTTTACAGCACTAAAACAATTTTTACAGGAAATCTGCAAAGTTTGTTTAAAACTGCTATGGAATTAATGGCTTGTGTACAGTTGGGCAGATGCTGTACTTGAACCTCCCAGTTTAAGGAGACATGCTTGCCACAATAGTCTTAAGCACCACTTACCAAGTATCTGTAGACTGTCTTCCTTAGAATTGCAAACTCACAGTTCCGCATTTTCTACCTGTGACTGAAGAGCAAACCACCACAAGGAAAGAAGAATCCTATTTCTTATAAGACAAAACAAGGATGAAATTTCTCTCTTTTGCAATAGTTTCTGGAATTTTTTCTTATAGTCAGGAGGCTGTGACAATTTAAGTCAGAAACAGAGCTTGTGCAGCCCTGAAACATCTCTGTGCTCCATGACTGGCCAGAATAAGATAATTTAAACTTGCATTCATTCCAGGAGGTCAATTTGTTTTGCAATTATTTGACCAAATTGTTTTCTTAGGTGATGAAGTGAATATGCAGCAGAGAAAGACAATCTACATGGAAACTTCCAATATCAAAATCTGACTTTCACAGAAAGTGAATTTGAAATTAAAAAAAATTTAGAAGACCATTGCCTAATGAACAGAAGAGAAAATCTCTCTGAAACTATGTATTTTAGTGTTGTTTATTCACCAAAATAGCGTACTGGCAAAGCCATAATGGGATGAGCAGTCAGAGTATAATGCTGGAAACTGTAAAATGAAGCAGGTTGCTCTACATGGTTGTTGCTTCCTTTCAGACATCAATGCCACCATTTCACTGGCTGGATATGCAGCATGCTCAACCATACCCCATTAAGTGCCACTAATAAAAAACACAAGGGGTTTGTTTGTTTGTTAATAATAGATGCTGGTGTTCAGGGAGGAAACAAATTGTTATTTGCCTTCCACCTACTGGGGCTTCGTGCACCTGGGTCCTCCTTTCCAGGCTGAGGATAAGAACCATTTCTTGGTTTGGGGTTTCTTTAGCTAAAATTGCCATTCCTCGACAGCCAGCCGATGCCACACACGGAAGCTGTAGCAAAACCCACCAGGCGTTACCTGCTGTGCTGCAACGCAGCGGAGGCCAGGAGCTCTGGGTTGCAGCGGGTCTGGCACTGCCTTTTTGGGTGAGCCCAACGAATGCCGGCAACCCCCGCTGCTAGTGCGGCGGCTCAGAGGCAGTCGCAGCATTTTGAAAACCGTGTTACGGGCAAGGACCAGAACGCTGTGAAAGACCAAGCCTTTGTCAGGTCAAGCACTGCACACCGGTTGTTTCCCAAGCCCGCGAAGAGGCAGGGGAACCTGTCATCTACTAAGGCGGAATTCACTCAGGAGAACGAAGGCTAAAAAGCAGTTAAGGTCTACATGTATAAGTGTACATATTAAAAAAGGAGAAGAAAAGTCATGCCTCCCGTACACCCTCACTGAGGGCCGTTAACGCTCCATCCCCGACGCCATGTTGGACGCTTGTCAGAACCCCCCTTCCCCTCCCC
>WAAD01022888.1:107496-119142 GCA_013389945.1 Fregata magnificens
GTGGCGCCGCCTCAGCCGCAGGAAGTGGCGGGCCTGTCTGCGGGGGGCAGCGGGGCCCGTCCCTCCCCGCTGCAGGGCCACGGTCAGGGCTTTCTCGGGTCGGCATGATCCGCGTCTGGGAAAGGAAGCGGTGGCAGCCGGCAGAAGGTTTCAGGTCCGTAGGTGAAATTTTTAAAAAATTACTTATTTTTTCCGAGTAATGCTGCCCTCAGCGTGACGGTTACTGTCAGGACTTCGATTGCAGCTTTGGGATTCTGCCTCATGTTGCCCTGTCACGGCTTAAGCCCATTAAAGAAACATCGATGAACACAGTCTACTCTTATGAGCGAAAATAGGCCGGTGGATAATTGCAGAATTGATCTTTTTTTCTGCCTCTCTCAAGTCTTCAAACTTTAATAGCGCTCTTAAAGAATACTTGCCGTAGACAGCGGTCGCAGTGCTCTAGGGCTGAGCATCACACAGATTCCTGTAAGTTGATCACCTGTTTAATAATTTTGCCACACAGCCTTATTTTTGTATCGGTTCATTTAAAAGTTCCTTTCTTTCCTCCTTCCGTCTTTCTGTAATACTCAAAAACTAGACAATATAGCATAGTGCTATGGTGTATCGGAAACTGAAAGTGAAACTGCATGTAATTATTGAAATGAGTGAGTGGTCTAAAGATCCCCCTTTAAAAAATTACAGTGGACTGAATAGAAATGTTCACGTAAGCTCCTTATAGTGACCATGCCAAATATCTTTTCATAATACACGCATATGGGGAAAGTATGTGGCTTAAGGCATATTCTGATCGGTTGCTTGTGGAAGATGCTGTCTTCTTCAAGGAAAATAAGGTTTTCTTCTTGACTTTAAATGTCTTCTCTTCCTCCTGTCTATCTTTTACTTTCTTCTTTGGAAATAGGAGGTTCCGTTCTTTGCTAACCTGATGGTATTCCAGGGCCCTTGTGCAGTTTAAGACAGTTGTCTTTTTGCAGACTTTTTGTATTTTCTTGCAACCGCTTTTAGTATTTTGTTCAAGTGAAATAAATTCAGTTTGGGAGAAAGAAACTGCTTTTCAGATGAAAATTTTGAGCTCCAATTTTTGTGTTTTCATTTCACTTCGTTTGTCTGAATAATATGCTAGTTGTTTTAACCTGAGTGCTAGCATCTACCAAGTATTATTTTTACAGTGAGTATAACTGTCCTTGTTAGTTCTTCAGTCACCAGTTTGTTCTTGCAAGTGTTCTTGTGTTTCTCTTTATTGGACATGAGTGAGAAATGTTTCCTGAGAACAGTGGGAGAACCTGTCTGCCCTTGGAAAAGGGGAGGAGACAGACTGTAGGAAGGGCATTGAAGGGCAGCTAATGCAAGGGGTTTTACCTGTTTCCTTGCTGTGAAGTATGTGGATGTAAAAGCTTAAACCAAGAGAGTGAGTTTTGTACCTTTATTCAGGTAAGAAAGTCCAGCTGAAAGCATCTGTCTTCGTCAGAGTTTTCTGTCTTTGTAGTAGGATATAACTGGGCTAAAACCTATGTATGTGTCCATATTAACCCATATGAGGATAAACTTTAGCCTAGCTCTTGTGGTCTTGATGGGGACTCAGCTTCACAATGCCACTGGTCTTTCACAGTTGAAATATAGCTTATCATTTTTTCCCTTTTTTGCTAGGGGTGTTGAGCACTACATACATATGGAACATTACCATACAATCACAGAATGGTTTGAGTTGGAAGGGGCCTTCAAAGATCATCTAGTCCAACCACACCTGCCATGGGCAGGGACATCTTTCACTAGACCGGGTTGCTCAAAGCTGCATCCAACCTGACCTTGAACACTTTCAGTGATGGGGCACCCCCAGCTTCTCTGGGCAACCTGTTCCAGTGCCTCACCATGCTCACTGTAAAACATTTCTTCCTTGTGTCCCATCTAAACCTACCCTCTTTCAGTTTAAAACTGTTGCCCCTTGTCCTGTCACTACAGGCACTGGTAAAAAGTCTCTCCATCTTTCTTATAAGCCCCTTTTATACATTGAAAAGCTGCAATAAAGTCTCCCTGGAGCCTTTTCTTCTCCAGGCTGAACAACCCCAACTCTCAGCCTTTCTTCATAGGAGAGGTGCTCTAGCCTTCCCAAATGGGAGGCCCCCATTTTCGTGGCCTTCCTCTGGACCTGCTCCAGCAGGTCCACGTCTGTCTTGTGCTGGGGACCCCAGAGCTGGACGCAGTACTCCAGGTGGGATCTCACGAGAGCAGAGCGGGAGAATCACCTCCCTCAACCTGCTTCTCGTTATGCAGCCCAGGACACAACTGGCTTTCTGGACTGCAAGTGCACACTGCCGGCTCACGTCCTTTTTTTCCACAGGGCTGCTCGCGTTCCATTCATCCCCAAGTCTGTATTGATATTGAGAATTGTCCCAACGAGGTGCAGGACCTTGTACTTGGCCTTGTTGAACTTCATGAGGTTTGCATGGGCCCGCTCCTCAAGCTTGTCAAGGTCCCTCTGGATGGCAACCCTTCCCTCTAGCGTATCGGTGTATCCCTTCCCTCTAGCATATTAAACCCAGTATTGTATAATAGCTAGGTGTTTATTTAACAACTTGTGAGAGGGTGGCCAACCTGTTGCATTTGGGTTGGCTCTGTACTGTCTGTCCTTCCAGTAAGTCTGATTGGCACTATGCTTACCTTTTAAATGAGAGCACGGAAAAGTGGTTGGTTGGACTTCAGGCTGGATGAATTGTTCTGGCATCCTGCAGTCTGTTTCCTGCCGTCCTTTTTCATGGAAACCCCACAGCCCTTATTTGTCGTGTCGGGTGTGCATTTGATCAGAGATGGCATTGTCCTCTCACAAGACAGGAATATCCACACATTGGTCACAGAACATAGGCACATTCAGTAACGCTGGAAGAAATGGTGTATCACTGCTTTTTAGTCCTGTATCTGTGAAGTCTGTACACATACGGAGCTATGTCAGTAGTGAGAGAAATGTATAATTATGTTTACTGTTAAGTGGGGGTCTCTTGAAATACCTGTGTGAAAGACTCCTTTGCAGAATTCTGAATGGCATCAGTTAATGTTTAGATCATCTTAGAAAAAGGGCAGCCGCATTAGCACCTCTGTTTCCTTTTACTGCCGATTGTATTCTTGCATGCCTGCTTTAGCACTAAGCTTTCTTTGTGAAATCAAAGCTAATTTCTGGCATTAGACACGTGTAGAAATAATTCTCTGCACCTTGTTTCTCCATGTTTGTCATCTTATTCCAGTGAAACAGGAGAATTGTGTTGTCAGTTTCTAGTCTTTGCTGTAGAAAGACTGCCAGCAGATAGTGTTTATCTCACTTATTCACATTATATAGAGTGCTTTTCTCCTGAGCACAGAGATGAGGTTAAAGCAAAGTGCAGGTTTGTGAGCCAGTATCAAGCACCAAAAATACAATTTCTGATAAAATAATATGCTTTGGCAGAAGGTTGCCCTGTATCTTAGAAGGTATTAAAAAAAAAAAAAATCAACTTTTTCTAGTCTCCCTAGCTTCACTCATTTGTCACTAATGCAGTTGTGAAAACTCCATTTAGTATCCAATACAATTAAGTATTGAGAGAGATTTTGTCTCAGATTTTTGAAGGGAGCACAATGCCTCTGGTTTGTCACCTAATGTTTAAAAAATGCTTAATAATTAAGATGGGGTTTTGTGCAATGCATGGTATCCATAACATTTGTCATTACTGACTTTGCAAAGTTGAAAGGGTTTTACTACGATAAATGCTAGTCAGTTTTTGGATTGGAAGTTGGCTTAACTATATGTCATGGTTTAACCCCAGCTGGCAACTGAGTACCACACAGCTGCTCACTCACCCTCATGCCCCTCCCCACCCCCAGTGGGATGGGGGAGAGAATTGGGGTGTGTGTGTGGGGGGTAAAACCTGTGGGTTGAGGTAAAAACAGTTTAATAGGACAGCAAAGGAAGATAAAATAATAATAATAATGATAAAAGAATATACAGAACAAGTGATGCACAATGCAGTTGCTTACCACCTGCTGACCAATGCCCAGCCCGTCCCCAAGCAGTGATTGCTGCCCCCCAGCCAACTCTTCCCAGTTTATATACTGAACATGACATCATATGGTATGGAATATCCCTTTGGCCAGGCTGGGTCAGCTGTCCTGGCTGTGACCCCCTCCCAGCTTCTTGTGCACCTCCTCGCTGGCAGAGCATGGGAAGCTGAAGTCCTTGACTTAGTATAAGGACTACTTAGCAACAACTAAAACATCAGTGTGTTATCAACATTATTCGCATACTAAATCCAAAACACAGCACTGTACCAGCTACTAGGAGGAAAATGAACTCTATCGGACCCGAAACCAGGACAGTATATTAACTGGCAAAACAAACCGTATAATCCTTTTAAATCATAGAAGGGAATGAATTTTTTCATTTCATTTCAGCCTTTTGAGCTGGAGCATTTTTGTAGGAGTAAGAAGATTTCTTTCATTAAGCCATCCAAGAATTTAACAGGCTATTTCTTAAGTAACACAGAATCACAGACTGGTTGAGGTCGGAAGGCACCTCTGGAGGGCATCTGGTCCAACCCCCCTGCTCAAGCAGGGCCACCTACAGCAGGTTGCCCAGGACTGTGTCCAGACAGCTTTTGGATATCTCCAGGGATGGAGACTCCACAGCCTCCCTGGGCAACCCGTGCCAGTGCTCGGTCACCCTCACAGTGAAAAAGTGTTTCCTGATGTTCAGAGGGAACCTCCTGTGTTTCAGTCTGTGCCCACTGCCTCTGGTCCTGTCACTGGGCACCACTGAAAAGAGCCTGGCTCCGTCCTCTTTGCACCCTCCCTTCAGGCATTTATATACACTGACGAGATCCCCCCCTGAGCCGTCTCTTCTCCAGGCTGAACAGTCCCAGCTCTCCCAGCCTTTCCTCATAGGGGAGATGCTCCAGTCCCTTCATCATGTTTGTGGCCCTTTATTGGACTCTCTCCGGTATGTCCATGTCTCTCTCTTACCGAGGAGCCCAGAACTGGACACAGCGCTCCAGGTGTGGCCTCACCAGTGCTGAGCAGAGGGGAAGGATCACCTCCCTTGACCTCCTAGCAATACTTTGTCTAATGCAGCCCAGGATACCCGTAGCCTTCTCTGTGGCGAGGGCACATGGCTGGCTCCTCCTCAACTTGGTGTCCACCAGGAGCCCCAGGTCCTTTTTTGCCAAGCTGCTTTCCAGCTGGGCAGCCCCCAGCACATACTGGTGCGTGGGGTTGTTCCTCCCCAGGTGCAAGACCGGGCGGTTCCCCTTGTTGAACTTCATGAGGTTCCTGTTCAGCCCATTTCTCCAGCCTGGCATCCAAGTAGAGGGTGAACAATAATTTCTGTTGTTGTTGATATATCTGAAATTGTTTTTTCCACTGGCTTTTCTTGACCTGCTTTCTGAATTGCAGTAGAACTTGAGATTATGTTTGAAGGAGGTGGTTTTATTTAGATAGGTTAGTACTATTTAAATGGTCCATTATGGGAAAAAATTCCAAAGGAAAATATAGCTTTGAAGAAATATAGCTTCGGTCATTCTGAAAATCACTGAAAGTGTATTTATGGGCAAGATAATGACTTTAGCAGATTTGACATAACCACCACTGTGTTCAGTGGGGAGAAGAAATAGTGCAGCATGCTTGTCTATTTCCTGGCCAGCCGCATTGCAGGGTGAGAGCCATGTAGTCTGTAGTGGCAACAGCAATGGGAACCATGAGCTGTGTTCCAGTGTGGGTGGGCAAGGAGTTGGGAGGGGAAGGGAGGGGTTACTGCAGGATGAGGAAGAGACACATTTCGGGTTTGAAGAGGAACAAATAAAGTACGGGTGAAGCCATTTTAAGAGTGGAAAAGGCAGAAGGGCTGTAGGAGCAGTCCTGAATCTGTAATGGCAATGTTGTATGAAAGTTGTAGAAAGAATAGGGATCTGAAAATTGCTAGGTAGGAAAATAACTATATGGTAGAGCCCAGGTATTATACAAAAGTAAAATAATTTTGGAATTGAGTGACTGATTTTAATGCTTTAAGGTAGCATGATAACTATGGATGGACTTCTGGAACTAGATTCAGGAGGACAAATTTTTTTATCTTATTTACAGGAGGTGGCCTGTGTTTGTAGCATAGGCAAACTCTGTTTATTTGTTTGTTTATTTTTATTTTACTTCTTAGTGTAGACTTTTAATTACTGTTATTAACCAGAAAAGTGTTCTACATCAGTCTTTCCTGTAATGTAATGGTAAGGGACCTTTGTCCATTGTTAGCCTTTAACGAGCATCTGGAAATTATTTATGGCAGATTGGGAAAATACAGAAGTTGACAATACTAAAACAAAGTAGAATGACATTAAGAGTGGCTGTGAGTCACTGCTCAATAGAAAAACTAAATATTTTAACTTCTGACATTCCAACTATATATGCTAATCGTCTTACAGTGTGAGAATAGATGTAGTGTAGTGCAGAACCTTTTACAGCTACTGTCTCACCAAATTGTTGGAGAACTGTGTTGTTTCGGTAGTCACTTTGTAACACTAATTAAATTTACTTTTGTCTTCCTGTATTTAAAGTTTTGTGTGATCCTCTCTCTGTGAAGCGGGGCATTCTTCACCCTTGGTATTAGTTGATTCACTGAGTTGATTCCTTTTTTCCTATGTTAGAAAGGCACTATATTATCTGTCTTATTTGGAGACTGGAAATATGGGTGTCTTATGCAAGATGCCTTGGCCTGACTCAAAGACCAAGCTCGCGTCTGCCTATGGAGCCCTGTTGCATGTGTCTCACTTTTTTTAACTGCTAATGTCAGAGAGAGGATTATGGTTTGAAGATGAAACTTGAATTGAAATATTTGCTTTTTCGCTCCTGCTTTTTTGCTTGCTTTTGTTTTTGTGTTCCATACATTTGAACACACAGTACATTCTATTTAATTTTTTTTCTGTTTCAGATACAATAATTTGTATGTAATGCATAAGTTTTTGGGTCGTGTGATGATTTTATTTTGTAATTCTGTTTGTAAGGTAGATTCTTTTTTTTAATATAGCTCTATATAGAATCCATAGAGTATACGAAATACTTAATTCTGAAAAAAAAAACCAAACCCAAAACCAAACCGGCCCCCCCCCCAAAAAAAAAACCAAACCCAAAACACATTGTACAGATTGCTCATGACAGCTGTCAAACATCTCAAGATTTTACTATTTTGCATTAAATGCATCTTTGGCTGTGTTTCAGGTATTTAGGACACAGCTGTTAATGGAAGAATTCATGTATAAGTACAAAATAAAAAGGGCAATCTAATCTTTGAGGAAATGGCAGGATTCCTAGACAACTTCCGGTGGCCAGAATGTGAGTGTATTGACTGGAGTGAAAGAAGAAATGCCATCGCTTCAATAGTTGCGGGCGTGTTGGTAAGTTTTGAGAGGGTGCGCATTGTAACTGTGTTGACAAATGTGGAAGTATGACAAAGTTACATTATTGTTTCATATGTTGTGAAGGTTCACTCATTAACTGCACCTTAATCCAGTATATTTCTTTAACTTTTTTAAAGTGTAATTGTTAAGCAGCTTTTTTACAGGTCACATAACTTTGCATTTTGTCTGATAATGATGTACCAGTTCTGCTATCTCTTCTTTAAAAAAGATTGAAATTCCTAGTGGATTTTTTGCATAATTAAGTATGTTAGAACACCTATGTTATACATAGTTTGTATCTCATATGTGTTTAGAGTCTGGATTCTTGTTCTTAAAGCTGTACAGGGAATTTAGCCATACACTGATATTTAATTTGAATAGAAAATGTGACCGATTCCTGAATGCTTCTCCAAAAACATCAGTGTTAAGGTTTATGCAGAACTTGCATATCAAACAGATTTAGAGTCCGACTTAAAGCTCATAACTTTCTAGAATAGTTTATACTTGTTAAAAGACAATTAAACCAGTGGTATGCATGAACATTTGCCATGTTCTGTCTGCCTGTCTCTGTACCCTTCCAGACTCATTATACTGGTGTATTTTATTTCTAGTTTTTCACAGGTTGGTGGATAATGATAGATGCTGCAGTAGTTTACCCTAAGCCAGAACAAATGAACCATGCATTCCATACCTGTGGGGTGTTTTCAACACTGGCTTTTTTCATGTAAGTGTGTATAAAGGAGGTTCTTATAAAATGAACTTGAGCTGTTAAACACGGGGTTTACTGGACAATATGGTGTATAATAAAACTTTGAATCACTTGGGTATAAATCTCATGAGTAATCTTGTCGTACCTTTTTTCACGGCAATGTGAAGGCCTTTTTTCTTTTACCTGTGGCCTTTGTTTCTGATCATAGTCTGTTTATTTGTTGTTCTACCTATCTCTCCCCATCTGTTTAAGGTAAATTGCTTTTCCTGTGCACTTTGGCTGAATGTAAGAAAGCAGACCTTCCTTTATGCAAGTGGCTTTCTATAATAAGTGTTTAGATTCCTAGATCAAAATTCATGTAATGCTGCCCAGTTGCTTACCTCAATATAAAACATTTGACTGCATTTTCCCCTGTTTTTAAATAATTTTTACAGCTGTCTCTGGCCCAAAACCTCCTCAAGTGGCAGAGGTAGTAGTATTATAGCTATTGTTATAAAGCTGTAAATGTTGCAAGCTTGAAGGAGAAATAATAGCTTTTATTGACTCATACAACATTGGAGAGAAAAAAGGATGCATCTGGATATGCAAGACCTTCTTAACACTTGGTATCCAAAAGTTTCTGGGTTTTTTTCCTCATCGATGTAACTCATTTTAAGAAAATGTATTGTCCCTCCTTACAGAGTGTCTCTCACTTGAATACTTAGGGTATTCATTGTGAAGGAAAGGCATCAAAAAGCAACTTGTATCGTAATCATGAGAGCACTCTGTTACTGGCTGTTATGATTCCTGTGAAGTGGCTTTAGATGTTTTAAAAACTGAAACAGCCAGAAAGTGACCAGGAATATTTCAGTCACTAAAAAGGGCAATTCTTTCATCTTCCAGGTCTGTTAATGTAAAACTTTAAGCAAAACTTATGAACAAATACGGGGTTTGCTTGAAATCCAGTTGGAATCCTTCCATTAAGGGACATATAATAATATGTGACTATACAGAATGCCAAGTAATTTTCCCAGAATTTTTTGCGTCTTAAACGTAGCTTTTTACTTATAACTTTAAATTGATTTTCTAGGAATCTGAAGTGTATACACTTTTTTTGTTCCTAGGATAAATGCTGTATCAAATGCACAGGTGAGAGGAGACAGCTACAGTGACGGATGTTTAGGAAGAACAGGTAAATTAACTCTAAAAATCATGCTGAGTTGAAAGACTGATTATTTAGGTGTTGTTTTTTTCTAAGTGGTGGTTAAACCTCTGTGAACCCTGTATAGCTGCTGGGAGAAATAAATTTCTACCTTGTAGTCTGTGGAGCAGACATTCCTTAAGAATGTCTTTCTTTAGAATGTATCACAAACGTTCTGTTTCCTCTGTATGTCACCTACTGTGTGGTGTATGTGGACCTGCTGTCCTCTCTCTGCTTTCATTTGTAATTCCCTTACTATTTCCCATGTGGATCCCAGCATCTGTTTTCACATGATTTGTTGAATGCCTCACTGGAAATCTGGTAGGATTTACTGACTCTTGGAACTAATGTACGATGTTTTTTTGTGTGTCATTCATAAATCAGCTCGAGAGAATCTTTGCATAGAAATATTTTTCCTTTCCCATGAGTGAGCAGGTTGATTATTTTCAATGGCGTCATCTTTCTTTTTCAGCCGGTAATGTCCAGCTATGGCAGATGTTGCCCATCTGAAAATATCTTTCTGAAGTAAACACAGGAAGGGGTTTTTTTATGTACCCTATTGGAATGCCATCTTTACCTCAGAAACACCATATCTTTAGCAAAGTACCTCGTCATTAATCCACTCCAAGTTGTGTTAAGTGATGTTACAGGCATTCCCTACGTATGAGGGGAAATTTCTGGTAGTTGTGTCTGCTCACTAAAATAAGGGGACTCCAGCTACTATGTGTTTCACTAGAGAAGGCAAATATTGGTTTATCTTGTCCTTGATATAGGGTTTAATCCTTTCCCTTTGTGCCTCCAGCAAGATAACGTATTGTATCATAATAGAGTGGTATCATAATTGGATCATCTGTCACTATGGTCAATACTCTACATGGTTCTCAGAGGTTTTAATATTTCCTGCAGGTGCTCGTGTCTGGCTCTTCATCGGCTTTATGTTGATGTTTGGTTCACTTATTGCTTCCATGTGGATTCTTTTTGGAGCATATGTTACACAGAGTAAGTTTATTTATTTTCACATGTAGAAAAGTACTTTTGCTATCAGCCAAAAAGCAGAAAATCCAGAAGAATGGAAGTGTGTGGTCTGTTCTTGTTAGAGCCATACCATCTAGTTTTGTAGTCAGTGAATGATACTATGTATTCATTTTTTTAATTTTTTTTTTTTTTTAATTTTTTTTTTTTGTTGTTTTAAATACACCTTCCAATACGAAATAACTTAATATTTCCTTGGTTACTTACTTTGCAGACACTAATGTTTACCCTGGATTAGCAGTGTTTTTCCAAAACGCGTTGATATTTTTCAGGTAAGTTATCTGGGTAAGTTTCCCTCCTTCCAAAGGGGTACCTCACTTACCTGCTTCCATGCACATTGATACTCCTGGAAAATAAGTTCTGAAAGCTGGAGGCTGACTCCAGGCTTGACCTTCCAAAATGTGGAGTTTGCTGCTCTCAATGCAGGACCCTCCGTATTTCGATTTATTACCCACCCTGACCTTTACTTGAGGGGGGTGACAATGGGACCTCTTGGGTCACTGCGTAAACGGACATTATACAGAGAACTGATGTAATATTATTCAATGCATAAACTGATCACACTATTTCTTAAAAACTGTATTTTTTTTTTACTCTGCTACTTTTTTCTACTTCCTTTGCTTTAGTGCTTAGAAACAATCTTTTAGTTACCCCTTCTCAGCCCATGAGAGGCTGTCCATTCCCCTCATGCTCCTGTTAGTCCAGCTCTTTCTGGTCTCGCTGAATTTACAGCTCTAGAATGTGGATGATCAAGGATATAGACAGTATTCTGGGTGACATATTGCCAATGTCTTTGGATAATAGCAATAATGCTTTCATCTCTGTGCTACAAATACCTTGGCATATATCCGAACAGCACTAGGTAGGAGATCTATTGCTGTTTTCCTGACCATTTCATACCAACGGCTAAATTATCTGATAATTGATACACCTAGATTTGTTTCTACTGGATGAGCTTTCAGTTATGAAGAGTGATAATTTTTTTTTCTGTGAGCATGATGGTACGTTTTGTAATATTACACTTAAATCTATTTCTTTTATTTCACTTAATATCATTAAGTGTATTATATGACACTTTGAAACTATCTGTATCTGTACTAACTCTTTTTATATGTATAATGCATTCTGCAATCCATGAATTTTATTAGTTAATAAAAGACAATGAAAGCATTAAATAGTGTAAGTTCCAAGATCAGTCACTGAAGAAGTTCACATAACCTCCTCTTTTGCAAGTTCTTACCCACTTAAATTACTGTGCTAGCAATTTTCTTTCTAGTACTGTATCAAATGCTTTGCAGTGAGCCAGATCCACTTCCCTGTTTGGA
>WAAD01022888.1:120637-136579 GCA_013389945.1 Fregata magnificens
AAAAACCAGATAGTGACTTGAATAAAAGTTAAGGTTACTGGAGGGATGTTGATTCGCAGTGTAGATAGTATAAGATTGAAAGGATACTATTAAAATCACCTTTTCCACTTTATGTATGGTCTGATTTTTTTTTCTTTTTTTTTTTTTTTCCCCTTTAGTACTCTGATCTACAAGTTTGGAAGAACAGAAGAGTTATGGGGATAAGAGATCACGTAGAGCATTGTCTATTCCATAGTTGCTGTCGTACTACGTATGTAGATATATTTACATTTATTTGTTCTTGTTTTGCTTTCTAAATTGTATGAACTGAGACAAATTACAGTTTCTGTAATAAGCTCCCTCTTTTTACAGGACAGATTTGTGAATATGTACATACGACTGTATATATCTTAAAAAGGGAATGTCAGGCTTTCTTTCTGAAATCTTCAGGCTTATTTCTTCAAATACATGGGTTTCCATCAACTCCTAAGACTTGATCTTCCAAACCTTCGCACGTGTCAGAGACTTCAGTGGAACTATTAGTGAACAAGCAGGATAAAGCCCGTACCCTGTAAAAGGGGTTATTACTTTTATGCATAGGTGAGCTAGAGCCAGTTTTGCAAGGGCTGACAGCAAGGGCTGCCTGTGTAACCTGAGGGAGTAGTCGGCACATGGGAGTGACCCAGCTAAGCCTGTATCTAATGAGGGTGAATTCTATTGTATGCTGAGGTAAGAGCTGATTTTAAGAATTTTATATAACTGTTCAGAAAAATATAAAGTAGCTATTTTTTTGTAAAGGGTTATGAATTTTTAAACAAGGCCCTCTGTTAAGCAGGTTCTGCATGGCAAATCGTACTGTTCTTGACTTCTGATTGCTATAGCACAAATGACAATTGGTAGCACCACAGTCCTTAGAATTAATTTCATGCTGTTCAGTGTAATAGATACCAATTACTATTTAATGTATTTACTGATACTAGAATTAAAAAAGCCCCAAACTGGTGGCAGTCATACTTAAGGAATATAAAGAATAAATGAGAGTCAGACTAATGTCTTTAAAATTATGCTAGCATAATTTTCTTCAGGGGAAGCTTTTTGCTGATAAATGAACAGTTATCCTGCTACCTATTACCTTTTCTATTTAAAAGGCGAGCATTTCAATTGGGGATATAGTAGATGTACTTATTGCTCACAATCTTACCTTGAAATAATTGCCAGCTTTAGGATTGCCATTTGCCCCAGTTAAGATATATTTATCTATCTCCTAAATTTCACGGGCACTTTATGGGAATGCTTCCATTATTGAAATCCAGTTTCTTCTAGCTGGAGTATACAGAAAGGGCAAACGATGTTTTATAGCTTTGGACTGATCTTGTATATTCATCTTGCTGTTGGTGACTTCCTGATCTTATGAGTTCTATATGGTTTTTAAAGAATTTGAATCTACCTTGTGTCTAAAAGCTTTATAACTTTCCATGTATCAAGATTGCTGACCAAATGGTAGTAAACTGCAGAATGTAACTTCCGTGCATGGTTACTGTACGCTGTTAGTCATCTAATTGCTCCCTTGTGGGAATCTCTCCAGTGGACAGAATATGAAGCAAATACTGCAGCTGAAATTGTGCTACTGGCTAGACTAACTTCATCCCGGTTTCACCATCCTGCAGTGAGTTACGATATATTCACTGGTGTTAATCATAGCTTTGTACATAAGTTGTCTGTTTGGTTGTAATTTCAGAAAACTGCAATAAACTTTATCTTCTGTTCTCAAAGTAGTGAACTTCACAAGGTAATTGTACAGTAGTACTCCACGTAATAGCTCAAGTAGTACTGACCTTTAAGCAAGTCTTGTACCAGCTAATAAGTAAAACCGAGGTTTTTGTTTTCAGGTCTGTCAGTTCCTTGCTTAGGAGCTTGGGAATGTTTGTTAGCTTTTTTCACTAAGAAGTGAGAAACAAGTGTAGCCTGTAATTAATCCCATTTACAGTATCTTGCACCTGACACTTGAACAGCACAAGCTAAGTGTTTGACTCTGGAAGAACTCTTACAGTGTGCTTTAATGCAAGTTCCCGGTTAAAGAACAGTGTTCTTCAGAGCAGGGCAAGAGCTTCTTTCTGAGGTTACCTGCATTTTCTACCAGAAGTTTGCTTTCCTGCAAGTATTTCTTGACCATCCCTTCTGGTTTTAGCGAACTGGAATGGTCATGCTCTTTACACAGCTGCTAAAAGGAAGAAGAGACAGGTTTGAGCACATGTCTTTTCTGGTACCCTAAGCTGAAAACAGACACATTGTAAGAACCATGCCGGCTTCATTCAGAACATCCCGAGGTCCACTTTTACACCGCAGGTAGTTCCAGCGCAGTCCAAGGTGGATAGGGATGGCTCATTTTAGGTAATGCCTTGGCCTGCTACAGTTGGCAGTTGTGAAGATAACCCTTGAGTTACTCCTAACGAAATGTTTTTAAGTTTGGCCTATTTGTGTAACTTTAAAAATATTTAGTGACAACTCTCTCTAACAAACAGAAGTCTAGTGTAGGGCTTATTCAGGAAGTTGTATGCTGTATTGCTAAATATTCACGGGAGAGGGTTTTAACTGCCTTCTTATTTATGCCCTCTACTAGGCATTTAGGTTGTTCCTTTTGTGAGCCTGTGGTTCTTCATTTGTTTACAGCACAGTATATAAAAAGAACATGGATGAACTTAAAAGCAGGTATTATGCAGTTTATGGATGACTTGAAAATTCTTACCAGACTTGAAGTATGACTAAGTCTTCAGATAACTACATTGTCTTGGCATGTTGCCTAATCACAAGTGATTAGATTAGTTCTACAAGGAAACAACCTCATGAAGCTTTTGGAAAAAGTGTTACTGATTTTTCATGCTAGTCTTGTGTATTCCTGGAATGGGGGGAACAGCATCACCTCAGATGATAACCTACAACTCTGAGAGTGACCAGGCTCATTAACAGACCTAAGTAACTTGAACAAGTCATTTGCAAATAAACAAGCATTTTTTTTTTTTAACAGTTTGTGTCAAACCCAGGAAACAAGTCAAACAAATAAAAACAATCTTCTTAGTACAGAAGTGGTTCATTTGTTTTGTACTTTATTGGACACCTTCCAGACCCCACAGGATTGTGATGCAAGGCTTAACTTGTAGTCTTCTGCTTTAAGGGAATCAAACCAGTACCTTCAGTCAACTTTTCATTTGCAGGACTAATCTGATAGTCAACAAGAAATTTTAGTGTCTGATAATTACTGATATGCATTGTATAAATTCTGAGCAAAATTATTTTAAAGTTTGTTTTGCTGCAAAGAACAATTGTCTCACTGCAGGAGCAGAAGATTAATGCTTCTCATGAACGTGTTAGGAGGCAGATATTAGGAGCAGTTTTCTTTGTATAGGTTCATGCTGAGGAGAGTAAAGTACTATAAAATTTCTTTTTAGACTGCTGTTTTTATCTGGAGGGAAGAAGCTGCCACAGAAGACTGCATGTACTTAAAATGATTCAGAAAAGCATACTGGGGTGGATATTATACACATTGAATGCTAACACAGACTTGACAAATAAGGCAACAAAACAAAAGCCACTGTAAAAGTAATTCACGGTGCAATTATTCACTTACTTACTGAAAAATTCCAGGTTGTACTACATCCTACCATAAAGTGCTATTATTTCTCAAACCTTTATTTCAATTTGGGGTGGGAAATATGATGATGTTACTATAACCATTTTATAACCATCTTGTCTTTCTTCAGGCAATTTAGTGTTCATTCCCCTTTCACATTCCACCTTTTAAGTCTCTTTGGCAGAACACAGTTGCTGTTGTAGCACAGCAGAAGCCATTTAAACAAAGGCTCAGGGTCCACACTATTCTCAGGAAGCAACATCTCGCTCAGGATTTGTCAGTGGCTGCGTTTTGTCCAGAGCTCATTGTCTGTCCTGCCAGTAGCCACACCATGCTCCTCATGGGCAGGAGCCTCTGCAAAGACTTGGTACAGGCATTCTCACTAGGGCGCCACTTAAGTTACTTCACTGTCACTGGAGATGCTGTGTGAATGAGCTTGACCATCCAAACTGCTGCCACAGGCTTGGCTTCCTTCTCCATAAAACACAACAGATAAGGAATCGTGGGGATCATCCTCGGCGTAATTGTTCAAAACCTCTAAATCAGGCATGCTAGGGTCTTTCAAATACTGGAAAAAAGCCAGAAACAACAGTTTAGATACCTATCCACAGAACAGATATATTAAAATTACAGAGACAGAGCAGGTACCACCACCTATAGGCAAGTTGCTTCAGGCCAGAATTCACAGCAAGAGCTGCTAAGGGTATATTCTATTCTGGATTTCCTTGAAACTACATTGAACAAGGAGAAAGTTAAAAATATCTTNCGAGATCTAAGATTTTGGTTTGCTCAGAGTCAGGCAAGTCAGATCTGCATCTTTTATTGTCACCAGAAAACTCTAGTGGCATTTTTCTCTTGTAGTTACTTTTTGCTTTGACTTCCTCTCTGCTGCCCTTTCCTCCAAAATTAAGTCATCAGCTTTACAATGAATGCATAATCAAAGACAGGAGCATTAGAAAAAAAAAAAAAAAAAGGCCAGAGAAAATGCTTTCTGTTCCTCCTGCCACCCCCATGTCCTCTCCTTATCACTAAGCTGATCTTGTGTTTCACGGGGAATTGGAGCCATCTANTGTTAAGAGACTGACTTAGCTTGTAGTTTTACTCAAAAGCTTGTTCTGTACTGTAGGAGGTGTCATAATCTGGCTGAGATGGGACCACAGCTCAAGTCACGTCTGTTGTGGGACAAAGTTAACCTTAGTTTCAACTAAGGCACCACTTTCTCTGTAATTGTAGCAAGGCTAATGAGTAACAGAATTAATTTTTTCAGGTGTATTAAAAACAAGTGTTTCATATGGGAACCTAAAATACATCCACTTTAGCAAATTCAAGACATAAATGAATCTCAGTTTTTGCTATGTGAAGGCATTTCTGCAGTAGAACTGCTCCGTATAACTCTTGACGCTGAAAGCTGAGATCCTTCTGTAAAAGAAGGAAGCATGTGATTTTTCTGAAACTCTAAAAGAGTACATATGAAACTGCCTTAAAATAATCAGTATTCTGTACTCATGGAAGGTGTTTTGACAGAAGCCTCAGGCTGGTTGATCCCTTCTAGAAATACACACTTTAAAAATTCTGCATATTTACTGATTTTCTTTCATTTCTTGTCAGTGTTTTGCCCCAAATCAGGCTCAACACTGTTCAAGAGTATCTACTTTTTCTGCACATTTTCCAGATTAATACAATTAATCCAGAACATATGATGACAGACTCTATTCTTGCAAATCCTTTGCATGAAATGCTCCACTATTTTAGTACATTGTACAAGGTTTTTTTTTTTCCTACGTGAGATATACGTCGCTTGATATGTGATACAGCTGTCTCCACTGAGCCCCCATGAAATGGTAGCTGAGGTAGCATGAAGAGAGAAAATGAGGTACTCGGGACTCTGCAGAAAGTCTGGGTTCATTCACCTATACATCTATAAAGATCTGGAAAAGCAGCTCCATGATCACCGAACTACCATAGTACAATGGACTACTCTGACATGCAGATATATACAAAGAAATACACCTCAAAGAACTGCAAACAAATACAAGCTTTTAAAAATATGGAATGTATGCTGAACAAGAACTTTTAAATCAAGAACTTCGCTTAAAAGACTACTTCCTGTTTAAATACTAAAAAGAAGAAGATGAACAGGCCTGAAACAAGATCATTTAGTACAGAAATGTGTGAGCTACAAGGAGAAAAAAAGTCCCAGGATGACTTTTTCATCCGAGTATTGCCAAAACTACAGGAAAAAAAGAAAAACCCCAAGAACATTCCCTTGGGTAGTCCTTAGCCTTCAAGTCAGTCCTTGCTCTTAAAACTACCAGTGTTCGCCTTTCCATATTTGATTTCTAATCAGAGACCTAGGTCCCAAGTACATGTTCTGCAGCACACAAAAACTTTTTGCTTCAAGTGAGCAACTGTTTCAGGCCTGATGACGTAGAAAAGCAAAGAAAGGGGTGGACAAGGGGGAGTCAGGGAACAGAGAATCTCACTCCAGTTTCGTAACAGGATTATAGCAGCATTTGTATCTTGGTGCAGAGAAAAAAAAAATTCAGTTGAGTAAGAGAGGAATAAAGCGGGAGATATATGATAAAAGTAACAGTTCACACTAAGTCAACAATTATTTATATCTATTTCTGTTATGCAACAACTAGCTTCATTCATATTCACTCCAAGATCATCACTGTCTTTTACAAGGGGAGGGGGAGAGGGGGGAGAAAAATACAATGTCTACATGTACCTCTTCAAAGTGCGATGGGATTTCTAGAGGTGGCTGAGACCAATACTTAATTGTTTTGTGGTATCTCCATAGAAGCAACAAACCAACTGTTACCAGATTTACAAAAAGTAACACCAACACAAATATTAGTATAATATATCCAGCTCTGGTTGCCTCTGAAAAAGAAAAAAAACCAAACCACCATATACATATGGTAGGTTCATACTTATACATCATCAAACATAAAACAATATACAGCAAGCTGAAATTTACTATACTTGGTAATCAAAATATAATTTCCAAGGCTAAGATCACAACTCTACTATAGATGCACTCTAAACACCTGTGTTCAGAAGTAGCTTGTTTTCTGATTCCATGTGGATGTCACCAGCTCCCACGAGCTTCTTCCCCTTAATCACGCAGCCTAAGGCAAGCTTCTGCTTGACACGCTAGCAGGGCAAATGCAGAACTGAAGGAATCACTGCTGATCAGAGCTGGCGGACAGAGGACAGGCGGGGAATGCAATCTGTCCTTCCACCCTCAAGTTGTCAGCAAGGGCCATTAATGCCAGGGTCTTCTCTTTCAGAACACGCACCTCCCTTCAAGCAAAGGGAGCGTCACAGACTCCAACACCACAGCTCAGGGGCTTGCGATCAAGTACTTGGTCAATACTACCCAGGAGGTCAGCCCCTGTGGGGCTTCAGAAACTGCATAAGCAGGTTTCATCTACACGTCTTCCAGTGTGTTCAAAGCATGCTAAAGATCAGTTGTGCCTGTGTGTCAGTGGTCACACGCAGAGATTCAAGAGAGGGACAAACTCCATTATCTTGCACATGCCCTCTCCTCCCCTCACCCTCTCTCTTATCTCGTACAAAAACATGGAGCTCAAAATGTCAGAGAAGGAAGCAGGCCAAAGAGGAGAGGGACGTTCCTGTCCTGCAGGAGGCAGCGGCTGAGGGAGAGGATTTGCAAGAGTAACACCATCTCCTTCATCAGTGACTTCCTCTAAAGACCAAGTATTTGTATTTTCTTTCTTTGCATATTTCTAGAAAGTAATACCCACAGCAGTATTTATGAAGGAAAAAGACGAGGGGAAGAGTACAACACAGACCCTCAGTTACTGACTGAAAAATTCCTTATTATTTTGCCATTAATGACAATTGTGAACTAGTATCAGTGGTGCTCTCTCAGCATTCCTGACAAATACGGGTATGTAAGCGACCAGTTACAGGATCCAAGACTCATGTTCTGCACTCATCCCATTATATTAAAAAAAAAATAACAAAATCAGATTTATACCACTGACTGTAGTTCTGTAACACTCTGGGACACTCTGCAGTCCAAGTAACTGGAGATCTGAATATGTCCTCAATTCTACTTGAATTCTAAAACAATAAAGTGTCAATTCCTTTAGATTTCCGATTTTGAATAGTGTATTGCTCATCTTTGTCTCCTATTTAAAAGACAAACAAAAAAACAAAAAAAAAGTGTTACTGTAAAAACCAGACCTGTCTTCAACACAACTCCCCTCCCCCATATTTAAGTTTCTCATTCAAAAAAGCAGAGATTTTATTTTTCATAATTCAGCTTTCCCAAACAAGAGAAGCAGCGAAATACATTTCAACTTTTCTACTTGAACGCATTTGAAATTTCATTATTTTTAAATGAAATTAAGCCTGACCATTTAAAACCATCACGAACTGATGCAAGGTCTCGTTTTATCCACAATATGCTGCCGGACGCTTTGACGCAGCTTCTGTAACAGCTCAGGCAGTAAGCGCATAATAGGAAGGGGGAGGGAAAAGCAAGCCATGAGAAGTGCCTCCACAAGCAGAGGAGGCTGACGGAAGTGTAGTTCAGTGAAGAGCTTCCACCATTTCAGCTCCTTCTACTGAAGAGGAAGACAGCTGATGGGCACTGCAAAACCTCCACAGTCTCCACACGGCCACCATAGTCGTCTGGGAATTTTTAACCTGTAAGGGGCTAGGATAACAGCCTCAGTGAAGCCTACAGAAGTATTCAAGAGTGACTTCTTGTCTGAATCTCAAACATGACGGTATTTTATGTATGTGAGAAAAATGCACATTGGTGCAAGACAGGAAGGAAGTGGAGGCGTTTCAGATTTAGCAAAGTCTTTGAAACAAAAGGGTTTTTAAAATAAATTGATTTTTTTCTGCTGTTTTTTAAACATTTGGCTTTAGCATGATGTTCTTTTGCATCTTCTCTTTTTTTTTTTTTTCTCTTTTTTTAAAGTGTAACTTAATCCCTCCCCTGCAACGCTGGCCCATCAAGAACACAATTACCAGGGCCCCAGACAGCAGCGTAAGGGCACAATGAGACCAACACCTCTAAGTCAATATGAACAGGGACAGCTCATCCCAGCTGTGTCCAGCATGTTTCTAATAACTCTGCCTTTCTCTGCCCTAGGAACACGCAACATCAGGCCAAAGCAGCCTGTTACTGAAGCTGCCAGAACAAACAAGCCCAACACAGGAAAAGAGGAAGGATATTTCACAGCTTTCCAAATTGCCTAAGCAAACTTTGGAATCTAAATGCCATTTTAAAGCCACCTTTGACACTTTGTGGATTCTCTCCCTTGATCTGCAATGTGATTTAACCCTCGTTTCCTATGGAGGGAAAAAAAAATTTTTTTGAAAGTTTCCTAATACATGCAATACTTGTGCCAAGACCAAACTAACTTTTTTTCCTCAAGACGCTAAATGGTGACCTTTACTGCTAGAGAAAAAAATGACATTAGTTTTCTTCCTCCATTTCTGCTGTTTTGCCAAGAGACACTGACTCATATCTCTTAGTCACAAAGGCATTATGAACAAAATAAATGAGAGAGAATTCTTACTTTTTTAGTAGTACTTGTTGCATTCTCCCAGTAGGACACATGATACTGAAGAGAGTCACCTGCTTCAGATCCAAAAGGGGGTGTGACACTAATGAGAAGTGAGTCAGAGCTTACCGTCACACTGTTCACTTTAGGGGGCCCTATAGTAGCTGAAAATGAACACAAAAAGCACAGTGAACCTCTGGGATGCAGAACAGCTCATCATACTGTCTTCAGCTTTACTTAGATACTCTCAGCAACCACGCTAAATATGACAGCTTTTTCTCAAGAAAAGGAATACAACATTTTCTCATCTACTTAATGCATTTAAGATATCTACTTTATTACAAATCTAAGGAAAAAGACTTGAAAGCATAAGTGAAACTAGGTAATTAAAACCAAAAAAGTTTCCTGTTAACTTTCCCTGGAAATTCAGTAAATATTCACTAGAATGTATCTGAATTTATCTGTAGTTAACGGTGATACAATTTTGTTCCTTTTTTTTTTTTTCTTCAAATAGCCTGCCACATATTCCATATTCTCTAAAAGACACACTGTTTGGGTCAACAGATTGGAAGAGGAATAACTAGCTTCCCCCTCCTTACTTTGATGTCTCCATCTGTCCTATAGGGTAAAGATGATGACTTCCTTTTGTGAAGTACTCTGAGATCTAAATAATGAAAAATATTATATAAAGTACTGTCAGTCCTAATACAAGAGACTTGTGTGATCACAGGTCATATATGGTCATTAGTCATTTATCCTTTGTATCTTGACTTCTTTCACCAGTTAAGCTTATCAGCATTTGTAAAGTACCCCAGGATCTCAAAAAACCCACTCATGCAAATATTAGAGTAGTTAACAGCTGCTTGCATATTGAAGAGGGGTAACTATTAACAGTAAAAAAACCCAATCCTCTCATGCAATCATTGCTTATTGTACCTCAAAAAAATCCAGCACAACCTGCTCTGCCCACTGTTACTTTAGGGAAAATTGGGTCCCATGATCTTCATATTGGTAGAGAAATTTCAGTTTCTTTCTACTTCCTGTTGCTGTACAACTGCAAACGCCTTGTGGTGTGTCCTCGCAAATTCCTGAAGCTCCCCTCTCTAGTGGGACTCATCCAAACATTAAAGGAGGAGAACAGCCTGACCAAGTAGCCCATGGTCTTGGTGTCTAGGAACTGATATCGAGGGCGGTCACACAAGAATGATCGCATAATGTTCCTCTTGCTCCCCCAAGGAACAGACACACAAACATCTTTTCCACACTGAGCCTCTCCTTTGTCTTGTATTCCCATTAGCCCAGTGCTCTTCTAACCCCCAAATGATCCCACTCCCAAACAATCCTGCATCACAAGCTATGGATACATCAGTTGTAATCTTCAACTCAGGATTCGGGTAGCTCCTCACCCCCCCACTCTTTACTACTAGAGAAAATCCAAGATTTAGAATGGAAGTCACCAGGGAAAGTATCATACTCTTTGCAGCATGGACCACCACTGCTCCTCACAAGGTATGAGAGAACTTGAACTAAAGAGTTAATAAATCCATTCCTCTGCTTTGTTATAATTTCAGAGGTATTTTTAAACTCAGCATTTACTTTCTTCTAATTCTGAAACCAATCACAGCGAGGCAAAGAGCAGATCTTACAAAGAACAACAACACACTTGTTCACACATTTAACGGGATTTAAAGTGTGCCTTGACCCTTCTACACTGTAGTCAGGACAATTTATATTTGGTAGAAAAGGGATCTGTTCAATAGAAACAGAGAGTTTGTACTCAGACTACCACAAATCAAGGGGGTGCATGCAGCAGTGCTAAGTGGGGAAATAAGAAAATGGAAAACTCTCTAACATAACATACCTTGTAGTTCTTATAAGGCTTAACCACCCAAGAAAGCTCATCTGTTTCTCTTTCAACACCTGTTGAAAGAGCACACTACTAACCCCACTACAGAGGAACGAAGTATCAAATTCCTAGTGACACACCGAGGCCTTGTAGTCTTTGTTAACTGAACACCTACAATTCTCTCACTTGGCTTTTATAAATCACGGAGTCAAAAAAGGCCAGAACAGACCACAAACTTTTTTGTTCAAAGAAATCTCCTTTGAGAGACTGAAATCATAAACGGCACTTACTGTTTCTCTCTGCCACAAATGGATCTGTTTCCACCCAGCCAGAAGTCACTTGCCCTAGCTCAGCCCTCACACGCAAAACAACAGTCCAGCGCCGCTGCTTAAGTGACCAGGGGAAACTGCATTCAGTCTGGGTGATACGGGTGCAGTTCATCTCATCCCACTGGTTAAAGGCCGCTCTGCAATGCAAAACAAAGGACAAATAAAGCATCACCAAAACAGTGCAACTACCTAAAATACAATCCCCCCCATCTAGACAATTTTTGTAACAACAGAATGTGTTACAAAACTACCACTTTCATGCAGGTTTAATTCCACAGCACTTTCAGCACTGCATCTCCTCAGTATCTGGGAAACATTAAAATTAGCGACAGAGAATTTGGTAAGGCTAAAATTATACAGAAAACTATGCAACATTTCCGGGTGCTCTTCAGGTCTTCAATCTTTTCTCAGTTTAGTGGACATATCACAGGCTAAGAGACTGCCAGTCTTCAGAAACTGCTTTCAGATATATATAAAAGCATCTGTAATAGACAACTCATTCTTTCATTTGCTTATTAATTTTTAGCTTTTTTTTTTTTTTAAACCAATTGTGTTAATGGATTAGAGCAAAATCAGTTTGGTTGTTTTTAGACCTATTTACTTACGTTTTAAAATGCACTGTATATAACACCAAGCCTCCATCAACTTTAACAGGAGACCACCTCAGCAAACTACGAAAGTTATAGGAATCAATCATCACATTCTTTGGTGCCGGTAAATGAGGAGAAGATTCTAAAGTAAGAAGAGAAATAAAAATAATTATTGAAATATTCAAGTACACAGTAACTAACTTTCGGTCTCCAAATTCCATCGCCATATATGACATTTTCACTGCTTTGCAGGCAAAACGATTCCCCCTCCTCATTTCGTTTCTAGGTGCACTAGTACCAATACATTTAAGTCCCTGCTATCCACAAAGCACTGAATTGCAACTTACTGCTTTTATTTATTCCACACAGAACATAGCACTGAAAGTATTGAGTCCAACACAAAACAATGAATCCCCCCAGATCCCCCATGAAGCTATAAATTAAGGTCCACAGCCACTTGTGACTACAAAAGCTCATCTATTTCAATTGTCTGCATTTCACATTTTACTGTGTTAACAACTCAGAAGACATTTTTCCTGCCCATTTGCCTCCTGCTAACTTGTTTGAAAACACTGAGGTCACATCACTGAAACTTTCCTGAAACAGGTGGGGACAAAAAAAGCCTTCTCATACTTAAAACATTCATAAACACATAGTGCACCGTTCCACTTGCAAGCCCGAAGTTTTGTCAGTTTTGAAAATGATTTTGCAATGTAGAAAAGGACAGAAACCTCTGTTAGAGGTGTGCCTTCTGCTGGTAGAAATGCCCACCCAAATTCGATCACGCTATAAACTCCTGGAGGTGAATGAAGACTGCAAGCGCTCTCAAGCAGCTTGTCAGGAGGCGAGCAACATGGAAGCGGAGAGCAAAAAGTTTTATCTCTAGTACAGGCGAAGAACCACTTCCCTGCTGGCCCAAGCAGAGCAGAGGAGGAAGCTGTCTATTGGACTGCAGCACAGCCAAAGGCCAAGTACGGAGCTGAGGGTGGAAGGGTAGAAAAGCCAAGTGAAATGAGGGAGGGAGGGAGGGCAGCCAAGTGAAAGGCAGAGAATCAAGGGCTGGGGAAACAGGGGCCAGTGAAGTAAAGAAAGGCAGATGAGAAGTTACGTGGGGTAGCAGCTGGAGGGAGATGTTAGCTGGCAAACAGGGCAAAACAGCATGCTGGAGAACCAAAAAACACTGAAAGACAAGGAGACCAATGGCAAGGAATTGGAATAGCCAAAAGAAAGAGACTAAGATTACCACAAGTAGGCTGAGGCAAGGAAGTCAGAAAAACGCAGTTATCAAATGCCTTTAAAACCAGAAAAGCCTCACACTTTTAAGCACAGCACTGCAGTGGGAAAGGCCCTCGGAAGGTCTCCAGTCCAAGCCCCTACCCCAAGCAGGGCCAGCTCTAGCATCAGACCAGGCTGCTCAAGGCTTTCTCCAGGCAGGTCCCAGAACCTCCAAGGACAGAGCCTGCACAGCCTTGCTAGGCAACGGCTTCACTGCCTGCCTGTCCTAAGAGGGAGAAAGGTTCTCCTTCAACACTTGACTCGTATTTGTCCGTGTAGTGATCCCCTTACACCATTAAACATACTGGTCAACAGGTGCTAAGCTCAAAGACAACCATGACATGACATGATATGATATCCCATGTGATAAGATTTCATTTTTTGTTCTTGAGACAACAGTCTCCTAAGATATGGTTTGTTTATTTTTACATAAATAAGATCAGAAGATCAAGCACTTAAACTAAATCTGGCCCCAGCCTTCTTCGGGAATATGGGGATAATGTTAAAAAGCTTTTTCTTTTTGATTTCTACATCTGATTTTGTTACACAGCACTAGAGAGCACAGCGATGCTGACGGCGCTATCTTTCAGAAGAGATGTCATGCCAGGCTCTTAACATCCTCCATGTACAGGAAAGAGATGACACGAATCTTCATAAAGTTGCATTAAACCCTAAGTCCAAAATACAAAATAACTAGTTAAGCTCTCAAAGTTTTAAATTAGTTATGTTATTGGTTTCTTAGCCTCAACTTTTGAATAGTGCTCTTAAGTAAACACACATTGCCTTAGGCTACAGATGGATTATTCAGCACTGCAAACCTGTTTGAGATACCTTACAGTTACAAACAATACCTAAACTATTAATCTCTCACGTATTTTAAAGGCCACTAAGTAACCTCTTCTTCATTCAAGAAAAGTTTTCACTTTCCAGTCATGCAGATTCTTTCTTGTACTCTCACTGCTGGTCTGGCATGTGGCAAAGTATCTCACACCATCAGTAATCTGTGCACCCAGACATCCGATACAAACTAATTTTACAAAATTCAAGAAAGCTGTCAGAACGAAACACAAGCACTAGCATTTTTTTTTCCTTCTCTCCTCCCCCTCTTAAAAAAGAAAAAAGAAAAGGAAAAAGCAATTAAGGACGAGGGCAGCTGGTTCATCTCCTCAATCAAGACTGCACACTGATTATTTTGCCTTATATTAGCATTCAGGAACAGATCATTTCTCCTACCAGCTTCAAAAACACTGAAAAACTTATCAAATCTATGGCTCTGTAGTTGAACATCAAGGTGCGGTGTGCCACAAGGCACTACTGCACTGAGAAGCTGTTTCCGTAGCACACCAAAGCAATGCATTTGTATTTCAGTTAGGTATCTCAACTTGACAAGGAAAGTTACTTAAGGTTCTGAAATCGCACACTGAGCTCTGTAATGATCATTAGTTTGCATGGCCCAAAGTAACAAAACGTACACTTCAGAAAAAAGCACTTACATATGCAAGTATCCTAGAAAAACTACCTTAGCCAGGGAAGGGCAGAAATGCCCTGTCCTTTCTGTCTGGGAGGTGGTCTCGCTGAACTGGTTCTTTTAAAGCATCTGCCAAACAATGCTCAGATTGTTTTTTCCTGATGCAGAGACCTCCTGACTCTTCAAGTCGCAAGTCAAAGCTTTCACATAGCAGAGTGTGAAGCCACAAGTTAGAGTGAGTGAAAGCAGCTCAGCTTGGCCTAGCCATTGGCTTCACAGCCTCTGCTCCTGCTCCTGAATGATTTCTGAGCCCTTCCCCTGTATCAGTCTTAGAACACATCATTTTGCTAAATGGCAAAAAAGAAGTCGGGGGCGGGGGAGGGGAGGTTGGATGGACTTTTGCTGTTCTAGTGTACTGAACTGGCTTCTCGTATTGTCAGACAAGCACCAAGGCCTGGAAAAGGTGAACAGAAGTCTGTGGCCAGGTGGGGACCGGTGATGACACCTGGCTATTCTTTTGGCTCAGATTTTAACGTGTAGCATTTCCATTTGCAATAGAAGAAACACAGCCCACCCTGCCTACGAGAGAGAGCGCAGCGGGGGAGGAGGCCCTACACACAAGCCAAACACCAGAACAGCTTCCTGAGAAATCCCGCTGCTGCCAATGGGACGGGACTGGGCAACGCTGACTGCAGTCATTCAAGACACGTCACAGCAGCTCTTCCACACTTGCTGGGATACATACTGAAGCCAGGATTATACTCATGAGCTATAGCTCTGACCCGACCTGAAGAGCAAAACCACTCTGTTATGGCCAAGCATTTACATTGAAGTCTAAACCCAATCCTACCTAAGCCGGCAATTCATAAAATTAAACGGAGAAGGCTCAAGTACAGTTGACAAACGGGTGCCGCACCACAAACTACAGACACATCAATGCCTTACACCGTATCAATCCCCCTCAAGGCTGAACCTGTGCAGGTTTTAGCTGCTCTCTCACAGGCGCAGCTGGTTTGGGGCCAGGCTGCCCAGCGCCGGGCAGCCGGCCGCAGAACCAGCCTCGGGCTGGGAGGCGAGCCGGTGGCAGCCCAGACGACAGCAGATTTTCTAGGAGCAGCAAGGCCGGGGTCGGCAGGAGAAACCAGGGCTTGCCCCCCTTCAGAGGGCCAGGCACAGGCGAGATGAGGAAGGGGTGACATCTGTGACAGCACCGCTTCCGCCCCCCGCCTGCGGCTCCGGCACCCGCCGGCGCTGCCTCAGGGGACGGGCTAAGAG
>WAAD01022888.1:140326-166986 GCA_013389945.1 Fregata magnificens
ACCTAACGAGCTCCCTGTACTCTTCTTGAGTAGCCTGCCCCTTCTTCCAAGAGCGGTAAACTCTCCTTTTTTTCCTGAGCCCCAGCAAAAGCTTGCTGTTCAGCCAGGCCGGTCGTCTTCCCTGCCGGTTCGTCTTACAGCACGTGGGGACAGCCTGCTCCTGCGCCTTCAAGACTTCCCTCTTGAAGAGTGCCCAGCCTTCCTGGACCCCTTTGCCCTTCAGGACTGCCTCCCAAGGGACTCTCTCAACCACCGTCCTGAACAGGCCAAAGTCTGCCCTCCGAAAGTCCATGGTGGCGGTTTTGCTGCCCCCTCTCTTGACTTCACCTAGAATCGAGAACTCTAGCATGTCATGGTCGCTAAGCCCAAGACGGCCTCCGACCACCACATCTCCCACCAGTCCCTCTCTATTTGTAAACAGAGAGGACTGGAGTCAATGCAACATCTGATCTTATCAATCAGCTCCAAAAGAAAAAAATATTAATTAACCCAGGAAATCTGTAGAACCTACAGGAGTTCAGAGGTAATTATGTATACTGCTTTCTTTTCTTTGGGCTTAGGGAGCAAAAAGCAAAGTTAATGTCAAATCAGAAAGTAAGGGATAAATTATTTTTTCTTGCTGGTCCCTTTCCCTCACTAAAAGCTATCAACATGAGAAAGTGAACAGTAGCAAGTGAAGGTAGAAGGACATACATTTCAGAGGACAAATAGCTTCATCTATCACTGCAAGTTACAGGCTCTTAAAATCACTGAGGAGTCTTACATGTAGAAAAAAAGACAATTCATTATGGCACATAACTGCAATAGATTGACCTAGTAAGTAGTTTTGGGTGTATTTCACCACTGTAAGCTATTTACTACTCTAAAATCCCAGCCTTGCCAGTTATTTTATGTGGATGATTGGGTTCACCCTTGTAAAACTGAAACCAACTCACCCATAGGAAGATAGCTAATCAATATCAAGGAAATCATTTTCCTGCAGCCAAATTTCTGGCACAGAATCTTGAAAAAAATTTGAATCCACAAAAGATAAGAATTTCTCCAAAAATAACACAAATTTTTAATCTTCCTGGAAGAGAAATGTAATTGAGTTGTTTGATACCAGCCTAACATGGAAAAAAAAAATCTTATAGGAAAACCATACTGGTCTGTTCAGGCACAAAGCCTCCCCCTGCAAAATTTGCTGTGGTAGCTCTACTAACTTGTGGGAGAAAGCTGGAATGATCTGGACCCTCAGCTGCAAACTGGGTCCTTTTGGAGGTACATGGAGGGATATTTAGGCATGTAACGGGGCATCTCCAATTCAGCAAGACATCTTGGGTCTCTTAAAAGTTCCACTCCCTCTGGGACTTTCAAGAACTAAAATGTTCTGGTCCCCAGCACCTGATAGACTAAGCCTTCTATAGCCCACTTATATTCACAAGGGGCTTGTAATCCATTGCATAGCAAACGGATGAAGACATCAGGCTCTTTATCTTCCTATGCTCTTATTCCCAACCGGCAAAGGCAGAGGTCCTACCATCAAATAGTTCAAAAGTTAAAAACAAATCATAAGATAAAAAAAATGCTAATACCTTGACATTGGAGATGAAGATTATATTGCATTTTTGCATTCAGACATCCTGTATATACCACCCTCCGTCTTTGAATGTATGAGAGAGTGAACAAGTATTTTATCTACTCGCAAATGCACGGAAAGTGGTGATTTGGGGTGGTGCTAAAGAGCTGATAAACATCTATTTATTCTCTTTCTATCGTCCCTTGACACAGCCACCTAAGTCTTGGTCCCCCATGCGACAACTGTCTTCCCTGTCAGTCGTTCTTTAGCACTGGTATCTGTTCTGCTCTCCCAACTGCGTTTACGCTCCTCCACCTGCTGCAGGATCCATTTCTGATGCTTCCTCTTGAAAAGGTGAGGGAGAGCAAAGGAGAAAAGAATACAAAACTGAGAAAGAGGATCCAGGAAAGCAACTGGAAGAAAAAGCGTGCACAAACTGCTGTGCAGCCAGCCGGCATCATGGTGGTTGGGCTGCTCCGATGCCCACGCTCAGAAGGAAATGGTGGGTAAGAACAGACTTCACCCTGCAAGGAGACATGAGCACCCACAGCTACCAGCAGTGCCTGGACACTGCTCCGGCCTCAGGGAGTGTCAGAAATGCTTGAGTTTACATGTGACATGTCAGCAGGGGCCTGATGAGGCCCAGGATAAGGTTGACACGTGGGCACAGGTTTTCCAGGCCAGCACCTTGAGGAGTCTGGCTTCTCACGAGCTCTTTGCTGAGCCTGATATTCTTCATCAGCTCTCAGAAATCAGCAACTCCGGCAATAAGATAGAGGCACACTAGTTTGGGAATTCATTAGTTCGGTGCCACCATGGAGAAAGGCTCTGCTGCTGACTGAAGGGGATTCCCACAGCATTACACAACCAGAAAACGCCTGAGTCATGTGAAGGGAGGTTTGACAGATCAGCACTCCCCTCAGGGGAAAACCATTACTTTACTTCTCTGAGCTGTTCTGAGGTAAGTTTATAAAGTGAAAAAGAGAGTTAAGGAAGTTATGTTACACCAGTAAAGAGATTTGCTTTGTGCTTTAGCTAGTTTTTGAGTTTTAATTGGAAAGTTGGTGCTGTCGTGCTTTGCATTTCAATCTTGTAGCACAGGGAAGTGTTGTTTTTAATTGTAGGACATATCAGTTAGCAGTTAATATCCAGGCAAAAGGTAGGAAATATTTTTATTTGTTTAGTATTTAATACAAATGTATTACAGCAGGAGCTTGGCCCCACTAAACTCTCTGCAGGTTGTCTTCTCCCACTCACAGGCACAGCAGCAAGCTGTACTCATATGAGGCTCAAGGTTATACTGTTTGTGCCTGTCAAAAGGAGAGAAGATGAAGAGATCGTGAAGAAAAAAAGAAACACCTCCCTCCCTTGATCTTGTTCGCATATTCTGAATTAGAGCATTATTTAGGATGTTTACTGGTGAATTGAACAACTAGAACAGGCTTTCCCAGAGGCCAATGGATTTGACCCCATTGTGGTATGTGCATTTTGGCATGCTCTGGTGCTTAAATTAAAAAAAAAAAAAAAAAAAAAAAGTTTTAGCCAGTCATTTACAGTAACTGTCTGATGAAATAAAGTCTCCTAGAAACGGAGAGGAAGTGTAATCAGTTAGGCATGGCATGCCTACTTAGAGCGGCTTACATAAGCAGCAGAAACAGAGACGTGTTTATGTGGATAGATAAACACCCCATAGCTGCTATAGATAAACTCCTCCTCCAGATCATTATCTCTAAGACAAGGCATGTCTTGATGTGTGAAATTGATCATTAATTTAAGATGCCTGAGCATGTTGTTGGTAGTTGTAAATAGTTGTATTAACAAAAAGATCACAGTGACAGAAAAAAACAAGTTCCTCAAATATTGACATTTAGATGCAGAATTGTTTGGAAGATACAATTTTTGGTGTGGGAATTTTCAAGGGGATGGGGTAGGAGGTTAAAACAGATAAATTCCACAGATAAATTCCCTAAGTCATTCTTCTTTGAAGAGTACACCCTAAGGCACATTACCTGATCAAATATTAATTCTGGTGATGGAAGGCTTGCAGCACTGGGAGATGACTTACAAAAGCACCTCTAGAAAACATGAATATCTCAAAACAGTTGCATGTAAATAACTCATCTTTCTCCTTCAAGTTCTTGTCTAACATATACGTTTATATTGCGGGCAAATACAGGCAGTGACCACATTAAAATGCCTGGGAGAGAATCCCCGGCTTCCTACCTGAACAAAAGCCAAGCCAAATACAGTCAATTGCACTGTAAAGAGGAAGCTGCGTCCCCTCTCTGGCTCATGGCACTGCTGTAGCCTGCTGGCCTGGCTGATTTGACACAACTCTTCTCGGGGTTAGTTGAACTGATGCATCCTGGCACCATGTAGTTATTAGATCCAACATGAGTGAGGAAGGACTTGGGGGATGAAGGCTTGAGGCTGGGGTAGAAAAGAAGCAACACTCATCCAGTCCGACAACTGTAAAATGCGCTCTTCTGTAAGGTCAAATCTCAACCTGCAGGACTGCCTTACCCTTAGCAACATCCCTCTTCGATGCCTGAACTAGACCATAACGCTTACTGAAAAGCACAAGTGAAGATCTATGACACAACCTTCCGAATCTCACCTGTTACTGGAATTTCAAATGGGTGTTGCCAACACCACTCAGGCTCTTGATGAACAAAATCCTACTCAGACTGAGGCCCTGTCTTGGCTCCCTCAAAAGTTTTCAAAAGCAGCTTTCCACTGGGACATCCTCCTCTGGGCACAGACTAGGATGGTTAAATCACCTTGTCTTCAGACTCTGACAAAGCATGCCTGAAGTAAGAGAAGGCTCAAAAGTACAGCTTTGAATTTTGTAAGGCTTCAGAAGAAAACATATGGATTCACTCAAACCAGATGATTAGATTCTGGCACCACCTTAGGTTCCATTTGAAATTTGGTCTCAGCTAATTAGTTCAAAAAAAAAAAAAAGGGAAGAAGAAAAAAAAAAAAGACTAACAGGGTTTGTCTTTAGGGTCTGAATCTCTCCCACCCATCTAATGGAAATAACTGCTACCAAAAAGTCAGATATCATAAACAAACAAAGGTGGAAACAAGCTGCTCAAAGTGTTCCCTCCTGCAGCATGACTAAGGCCATGCAGCTGCTGGCTGCCATTGCATTGCTTTTCTTTCCTTAAATATTTTGATAATTTTTAGCCTTGTGTTAAGTAACAGGAAGCTATTTGCTTTTGTCAGGTTTTTGGTGTTTGGTTTTTTTGGTGGTTTTTTTTTTTTTTCCCCTGCCAGTTTACTGAGCTCTGGTGAAACTAGCTCTGGCACAAGATGAAGGGTGAAACTGCAGTCCAGGGAACTGTGAAGGCAGCAGGTGGATTGGCTTAGGGTACCGTGAAATGACAGCCTGTGTGTAAATCCTGTTAAGAAACTGGGTCCTTCACAAAAAGAGTCTAGATAGGCCTTGCAAAAACCACCTTGTAGTTGAATAGAGCTAAACAGAATGGGGAATGAAAAGTCAAAGAAGCTGTCAAAGGACTTCTGTTTACTCCATACAGAAAAATGAGAGTTTTTCCAGATTCCAAATTGCAACCCTAAGGGAAGAGAAACAAGTATTGCAGATAGGGACATAATTGAACCTCAGTCTGTGAATGTCAGCTATTTTGCTTTATAGGCTTTTCTGGGGGACAGTTGCTTGCTGTTAAGCAGATTTTTTTTGGAGGAAGAGGAGGAGAATTGCATAATTATATTTGTCTAAGCCTTCCAGCAGCCAAGTGATGAGGTACAAGCTAAGATTCAGGCAAAGAATTTGGCCTGGCAAATTGACAGAAGATCTGGAAGCAAAGACAGAGACCCAGTTTTTCTCATGGAGGGCCTTATGAGATCCCGATCCCAAAACTATGTGGGCCCTATTGGGCACCCGCAGAGCCCACTCCTGTCCTGACAACCTCATTTGGTGACAAAAGACCTGGGGAGAATTCACATCTCAGCTTTTCCAAATCAGAACAGCTGAATGCAGGCAGAGACCAGTTTGCAATTTTTATTGACCTGTGAGGGAAAGATCTTGGTCTTTTGTTGTCCATGGCTTTGAAATGTGCTTTAAAACAAACAAACGTTTTCTGAATGTCCACTTTGGCAGGGAAAAACTCTCACAACGTCCATCAATGAAACTCAGTCGCTGGGTGCTAAGTAGATCTAAAAGTTAACTAGTGCTATACCACTTTGCATGGTTAAGGGGATCACACTTGACTTTGCCATCTGTGTAACATGGTGATATTATGTGCCATTCCCTGAATATGATGTCCTGTGAAATGGGGAAGAAATATTTGGCAGGCTTTAGCTGCAGGCACGCTGGTTGCAGCATAAGTGTCTTCTAAAGCATAGAGGGCTCGAGCACTCAGACTCGCAAGGTGTATTCCCAAGGAAACAAGGCAGCTATGCAACTGGCAAACCGAGGAGTGGGAGGGGAGTGAAACGGAGACCAGGAGTTTCAAGATAACATTGAGTTTATCGTCTTCTGAGGTGAGGAATCTCTGTGAGCTAGTCATCCCATTCAGCTGTTCCCCTTTTGCCCGAACTGAGCACTTAGTGTTCAGTTCTCCAAAGACTCTGTGCATTCGTGGAAAGACAAAGAGGGGGATGTAACTCTAAACTGGGAAAGGTTTGGGACCACTATGAAGCCAAGATACTTCTGATACAAGACTTAGATGTGATGTCAAGAGACGCAGCTTGCAGACTGAGAGATGTGAATTAATCCCTTTACTGAAAGGGATTACAGATGCTAGAATAACTGTACCAAATTTTAAAATACGTAGATAAAAGCACTTAGGTTCCTGAGATCTAAAATAAGCCTTGAACCACCACTCTTTCAGGAAGTAACCAGGAAATAGTAACTGTTACACCTCTTTCTCTGAAGGTGAATAGGAACTGAATCCGTCACTCTCAGACTGAGCAATATTACTTATGAGAATCTCCTCCAACAGGATATTGAGTAAGGTCCCTGAAAAAGAACTAGGCAAGATAGGTTTGGAAATGGTAATGCTTCAAGTTAGTTATAGACATCATAACCAAATGCCATCTCTTTGTCCAACATTATAGTCTGCCAAGTGTGATTAGACATTTACTGCAACATCCTTTAGGGATGGTAACTTTGGGGACTCTAAAGGGGAACTGGTGACTAAAGCTGGGAAAACTATATTGATCTGTGTCCTTTAGGTTACTCTCAAAAGTTCTTTAGTGTCAAGGTCGCAGTGCAAATATGGCTGAACTAATTTGATGCATTAACGAAATATCTGCTTACATCTCAGAGGCTTCTGTATAAGAAAGTTTTCGCAAAAGAGCAGATACACAGCATGGGCAGAAAGTGGTTTTCCCCCAGAGGCAGGATTCAAGACCTTAGTAGTTTTCTGGAAAAACCTTCCTTGAACAAAGCACTTAATTCCAATTGCTGGGTATTCTTTTCTGCAAATACTAAGTCCTCAGCACTCAAAACCAGAAATTTGTGGCCGAGAATGTCTCTGAGGGACAACTGATATGGCAGTTGATCTAGCAGGAGAGCTGAAGGCACTGGGAGAACCCAACTTTTTGCCAAAGATGCATCCACACCTCTAGTATCTCAAACAGACTGTAGAGTTTCTCTGCAATGTAAACAGATTGATCCTATGACTAGAGAAATGACACTGCTTTAGGTATAGGCAATGGCATTCCTTTATGGCCTCTGACACAGGGACAAGGAGCATTACTTGAGCCATTTATCTCTGCCTTTGATCATGCATGAGCAGATAGGAAATCACAGCTGTAGATATAACACAAAAGGACCCGGAGCTCTGGTGACCCTCTCCTGTAGTCACTGTAAGCAGAGAGATAACAGAGCAAAGGTAAGGGAACTACCAGAGATCTCATGCTGCTTCTGGGGTGGGTGAGATCTGGTTTTCTGATGAAGAATACTCTGAGGCAACCTCAGAGAATGAAGAAAGTCTCCTTGCTGTTTTCTGGAGAGAGCACCACAGAAACCTTAGTCTCAACTGCTAGTTGCTACCATCATTGCTTGCACGCTCAGCCTTTAGTTTACAAGCCAGGCTGGTAATACCAACATATGCTCTATGTTCTTTGTCAAAGCAGTAAAGGAAATGGCAGTAGCTCTGCAGGAGAGGAGCCCCTTCCACTAGAAGACACGTTGGCTATAGGCAGCCAAAGTTTCAGAGCAGTATACAGAACTCGTGCAGAAGAATCAGTATGAAGAAAAAGTGGGGGATGAGGGAAAACTGGTCATACCAGAGAAGTGAATAAGCTTTTAGGAGGTCAACAAGGCCCTTACAAAAAAATAATGCCGTTTACTAGGAAGGCGTGAAAGGAAATTTGCTATGACTCAGTCAAGAAATTCAGAAGAAGTGAGAGGAGGTGCGTGCTGCTCCCTTTATAAACATATAGGGCATGTACGGACAGGAATGAGTGATGCATCCAGGGTAAAGAATAGTCTAGCCAGTACAGCACGTACATACATGTTGCTCAGGGTGACTGCAAATCTAGGTGTGTATTTGAAGGAGAATTTAGATTGTATCCTGCTTATATATTTACAACCTTGATGCTAGCACAAGTTAGAACAGAAAAAAGGAGCAGGGCCCCAGTCCTGCAGACTGGGCTGTGGTGAAAAAACAAAGATGTTTTCTGGGGCTTCATTTGCAGGAATAGGGCCTGTAAACTCAAAGGAGGAAATTAACTCCTAGAAACTTTCAGTGGAAAACATGCTCAAGAGGAAGGCAGATGCACCAGTGTATGTATGCATATACATACGCCACCCACATTTATTGAGAAGTGATGATTTAAGAAAAATCTTTCTGAGCCTCTCATGGAAAGATTTAAAAGTTTTGAGGTATCATCATTCCCATAGGGGAAAGATGCAAAACTGCTAACATCTTTCAAGATTTTTCAGCTTTCCAACTATGAACTTTCTTGTGTGTGTTTTACTTCAACAGAGAAAGATAAGAAACTGTGTGCTCACTATGATCTTTATCATGTGTGGGAAGGAAGAGACATTCTATCATACAGAGCTATGAAATCCCCCCTTTTTTTCCTTTTTTCTGGCCTTTCAAAAAAACTCTCAAGTTGCATAAGAACGCAGGGCCGGGGACACACAGGTTTGACAGTGGGGATGACTGGAGGGTAGCACCTTAGATCCTACCAGGGTGCAAACAAAAACAGTTCACCTAGCAGGAATTTTTCTGGCAAGTTTATGCATATATTTTACATGCAGTGTAAAAGACCTTTTGGCTCAAAATGCCAACAGGCACCTTTCATGGGATATCAAGCAGGGTCTCATGGCTAGACCTTTTCCAGGATATGACAACCTCCCTCAACTGTCTAGACATTTGGAAGCTCAGTATATGTTTGTTCTCTGTATTATGAAAAGAATCATCTTCTCAGTCTAAAGTTATGTGGAAGGAGAGTGTCAGCTCCTTTAAGGGTATCTGGTCCAGGAGCTGTTCCAGCAAGGGTATCTGATCAGGGACCTGGTCAATTAGGAAACTAAGGGAAAAAGAGGAAAACCAGAAACAAAGTATACAGACATACAGACCTGACAAAACAAACCTCGCCACTCACACTAATAGATGGGCTCTCCAGAAACTGCAGGCACCACTCCCAAGACTGGAAAGTCCCAACCTGGAATTTGCAACTGATTAAGATTGTGAACCAGGGGGATCCCAGACACCCAGCTGGGAGGTGTTCAGGAACCAACAGAGCTGTGCAAACCCATGAGAGGATGTGCAGAGGGAAGGGGAAGCAGGAAGGAACAAAGAGGTGGGGTAGACAGAAAAGGGTATAAAAGGGGCTGGTTGCACGTAAAACAGGGCTTGTCTGTACGCTTGTCTGGCTGAGCCCTGTGCCTCATCATTGCAGTCTGTCCTATCTTCTTGTATCTTCTTATTTAATATTTTCTTAACTATTTATTTCTCTGTGTAATCTCATTCTCTATCCCATGTGTACGTGTACGGCAAGGACCGAGTGCCAGCTCCTGGTGAGAGCTCTGTGTGTGAGTGGATTTGACGCCAGCTCCTGGAGTCAGATTGGGGGTGTGGTGTCAGCTACTGGAGTAGGGGTCTTTAACCTCCAGCTACTGGGGCGGGAATGGTGTGTATCCTGAAAACCAGNATCTTCCCTAATCCTGATGTGCATAGGGTGTACATGTGTATTCACTAGCAAACCCAAAGCTGGACTAGCTAGCAAGCAGGCACGCAAGGGTTCGTGCTGGTATCCAGGGGAACTTGCAAACGTGGAGTGCCAGTGGGACAAGCGTGTTGAGTGCGTGTGTTTGCTAGTGAACATCAAGCTGGACTAGCCAGGGAGCAGGGGACCATGAAGCAGGTAAGAGGGCCTGGGACCAGGGCAGGGGTCCAAGAAGGTAGAGGGGCCATGCCGGTACTTGGGGGATCAATGAATGTGTGTGTGCTTTCGCTAGTAAGCTTCTATCTCTACCAGCTGAAGCAGAGGAAGGGGACTTGGCTGTCTATGCTTATGTGAGTCCTCTATGTAGGTGCACCTTGTTGGTGGCAGTCTGTGTAACCAGCCATGTCAGTGTCCTCTGTGTGTGTGCCCCTAGGACATGTGCTCAGCTTCGCTACTGGTTGAACCCGCAAACGGGAGCGTAATAGCCACATCCCTCAGCCTGGGCAGAGACCGCAGGTCCCTGGGCTGGGCTCCAGCAGCTAGGCAGGAGGGAGTCCTGAGAGACACCAGCTGGAGAACGGTAAAAAAAAAAAAAAGACAGAAATTGTCAAAGCTCACAGTGAACTACACACATGAAACCTGTTACAGTATTAATGAATACAGAAATTTCATTTCCTTTGTCATACACTTTGTGGCACACTGCAAATCATTTCACAAACAATACCTGAAAGCTTTTTTAGAAAGGGACCTCCTTTCTGAAGTTTTACTGTGTTACTAGAACATGCTACCCTGGGTTTTCTGCAGAAATGCTAGTCATACCCTCCCCCCCCCACCTCTGCCAAACCCCAAGGAAATGACAATACTGAACCAAAAGGGCTGAGAAGTGTTTATAAGTATCAGCTAATATGGATATACATACATTTCAGTCTAACCTAGCTTAAATGTGCAAGGCTCAGGGATTCTGTGCTAGAGGGAATGGATTTTGGACATTTATTTCAAAAAGGGTTAATATCAGAGTCCTCAGTGGATATCCTCAAAGAAACAATGCTGGAGGATCCATTAATGAGTCCAAAGTCTTATGAGTCAGTATACAAACACATGCCTAAGCAGCCACATGATGTTCAAATAATTGAAAAACAGCTGTGGCCTTCTCTCCATTTGGTATTATAGAATAATAATAACAACCACCTTTTTGTTGTTGATACTCATGATACTAATGTGCAGAGCACAGAGACAATTGCCACACATGAAGTACAGGTTTCTTTCAGAAGTCATTAGCTAAAAAGAAGTGTTTTTAAACAAAATTATACGTTTATACACTGACCTTGAATCTCGTTTGAAAATAGAGAGACAAAAAAAAAACCCCGTATTCTGATATACTTTAAATTAACAGCTTTGCATTACTACACAGCCAGTCAGTTACAAATACATATATGGATTAAGGACAAGGATCTAAGGATAAGGTCATTGTGGCAGAAAATTACTGGCTAAATAGTTTGGATATTTTAATTTGAAATCAGTCTCCTTTTAATACACTGTTTAATGAATACGAAGAAAAAAAAAAAGTGTTTTTACAAGGCCGTTTGAACGTTGCCCCTGCCCTTGTCCCATCTTAAGTCTTGGGTGAGGATTTTTAATTTGCCGTTACAAGACCAGCAGAGGGAGCTGAAAACATTAGGTACCAACACTGCTTCTAGAAAGGTATGCCAGGAAAAAGCCCTCACTTTTCATGCGATTGGATAACAATGCCTGGCAGGTTTAGTAAATAAATGACACTCAATGAAGGAAAGGGAATATAGTTACTGGAAGCTAAGCAAAGCTGCTATTGACACCATTTTCTTTTTGAATATGCTTTGCATTTGCTATTTTAGGAAAAAGTCAGCAAGGCAACAGAATTGGATTTGGTACTAATTACAAGATTATTTCTGGGATGCCAGAAACTGCCCAAAAGTTAAAAGTATAGGATTTTTCAAGTTTGGTGTCACCATGACAAAACGTTGCTACATGGTCAAGCAGAAGTTTCTTTGATTCTATGCCATTCCCTGTCACATCGACTAGATCATGTGTTGCTTATATGGTGATAGCTTCCACTAATCACAATAATTTTGCGCTTACTAACAGACGCTTAGATGGTCATTTTGGCACCATCAGTTCAACATCAGTGAATAAATTCCCACAGTCTGTACCTATCTGTATTAAAAATAGGATTTCCTGGTATTACAGTTGGTTCCTGTGCAAAGAAAACAAGACAACAGCTGCTATTCAGTGATTTCAAGATCTTTTGGATTCTGTTGTGAAATTAAGATATTTTGACAATATAAATTTTTGCCAAAATATTTTCCAAGAAGCTAAATAAAATAATTTGTCCTGACTGCCCACAATGTCATGTTGGTTTTTAAAATGGTATATTAGAGTACAGTGACAGTTTTAAGGGTTGGGGTTTTTTTTGTTTAGTGGGAAAGAAGATACCTAGGAAATATCATCTGTGATGAAAACAAGAATTTACTAAGGCCGCCACTACTTTAATGTAATTGGAAAGCCTTCCTCACTGAAATGTGTGTGAAAATCACTTGCCAGCTAGCTGCAGTATCAGACATGCAGGCAACGTCAAGAAGCAGCAGCTCTACAAAGACTGTTTTCTTCTGCACATTTAACGCCAGTTCTATAGTCCAAATACCTGGAGTAAGCAAAGGGTTGATAGTCTAGGAAAAGATCTCTTGCTAGAAAACTTGCAGGCAATCTTCCTTACATTTCTAGAAGTTTACTTCAAATACGCAGTACGTGATCAATCACTTAAGCAAGTCTTTGAAAGTTTGGATTATGTGTCACAGACAGCAATGGCAAATAATCCATTTGCCAAAAAGTGGCACTTCTGATGCCTTGGGATTCTTAAAGAATATCACTGCACTTCTTTCTTGGGTGCTACGGATAGGGAAGTTTGGGGGAAGGATAAGTGGACAGTTAAGAAATGCAACTTAAATGTCATAGAATTTTCATCTTATTCTGATGACTATCAACCTGCAGCAAGAGTATACTTTTCCTTAAAAATTTACCAAATGATATCTCTCAGTGCCACAAGCCTATCTGTCAGAAATTTTCCAGGCTTACCTGCAACCCTAACGAACTGTGATTGTCAGGAGGACTCTGCCAAGTTTGGTACTCCTCTAGCTTAAGTTTAACTGCTCAGCACTGAGACTGATTATTTTCATGTGGCTGTTCATCAACTACCTCATGGTTTGAAGTTTGCTGCAATTACACTTTTAATGGGGCCTCGACAGAGCATCTGAAAAAAAGAACAGAACAAGAAGTGGCTTAGTTCATATCTTAAATATTTTGCAATACTGTCCAAAAAGAGAATCACAGAATCACAGACTGGTTGAGGTCGGAAGGCACCTCTGGAGGGCATCTGGTCCAACCCCCCTGCTCAAGCAGGGCCACCTACAGCAGGTTGCCCAGGACTGTGTCCAGACAGCTTTTGGATATCTCCAGGGATGGAGACTCCACAGCCTCCCTGGGCAACCCGTGCCAGTGCTCGGTCACCCTCACAGTGAAAAAGTGTTTCCTGATGTTCAGAGGGAACCTCCTGTGTTTCAGTCTGTGCCCACTGCCTCTGGTCCTGTCACTGGGCACCACTGAAAAGAGCCTGGCTCCATCCTCTTTGCACCCTCCCTTCAGGCATTTATATACACTGATGAGATCCCCCCCTGAGCCGTCTCTTCTCCAGGCTGAACAGTCCCAGCTCTCCCAGCCTTTCCTCATAGGGGAGATGCTCCAGTCCCTTCATCATGTTTGTGGCCCTTTATTGGACTCTCTCCGGTATGTCCATGTCTCTCTCGTACCGAGGAGCCCAGAACTGGACACAGCACTCCAGGTGTGGCCTCACCAGCGCTGAGTAAAGGTAGATCATTAAAGTCATCAATCCCTAAGAAATGCATATACGCCCCAAGACTTACCTACATTTCTTCATTTACATGAAATTATCCATTACCAGGTACCACTGTACCTATGAATTTCACCTTAAGTGAAAATCATCACTGGCATGCATTCAAAAAAACCTTGTACTGATAGGAAGAATAGAACATAGCCATCTACTGCAATTCCTCCTCTTGCAGATCTCCTCTGCTTCCCCCTATCCAAAAAACATTGAAATTCTTAGTAAAGCGAGACATAATTCTACCGTCATGCATCTTCAGATTTTTTTCTTTGAAATAAAGTCTCAATGTCAAACAGCAGTACATAACACTTACAAATATATCAAGTACTTCAGTACAAAGTCAAGTGCTAATAGCACTGCGCAATTATCATTCAGTAAAGCATCCCTACCAAAATGATCCAATATCCCATAAAGATTTACCACCAAAGGGGTTCTCTACTGACTATATTTTTATTTGTACGTTCTTACCCAGGTTTCAACATCAAGCATATGATTCTGAAATACTACACGTAAAAACAATCCTAATAACAAAATCCCTTCCAAAAGCAGAAGTCATGGGAAAGTCACAGCATATGTGACCCAATACACAAAATCATTACCAGATGCTGGTTTCCTTTCAACTAACAATCCCATGAGAGGAAACTTCTGCTTCATCACCCCTCCCCACACTGAGTCTTAAAGCTGATTACATTACATGTATTCCACAATATCAACATTACTTCAGTACTTCTACTTTCGAAAACATTGGGTTTGATTAACTTGCTTGTGATTTTTATCATCAATACTGACAAATCCAACTCTACATCGTCCAGTTGAAAGTATTTGATTATTAATAGGGCCGTACCTCATCCTGCTGAATAATTTCAGTGAAGAGAGTCAAATATAGTTCCTCCTCAGACTTCTTCCACACCACATAATAAAGATTAGCTTTCTATTGTTAGTAATATTTTGAACAAAGAAAAACACTTCAAGGGTCTTATTCTTTAGAAAGACTTTGGAAATTGAAAAAAAGACATTTAAACAAAGTTCCTTTATGCACTGTAATAAACTGCTCTTAGAAGGTGAACTGTAAAAGTTCTGTCAAATTATTTTTCTAGTATTTCTGGATACATCTGAAACATATCAGATTGAGATTGCCTCAGGTATTCAGGAACTTAATTTTCCAGTTTGAGTATTAGATATTGTATAAATAGAATGACTATTTCCATCTTACAGTTCTGGTTTTGCTTCTTCTGGCAACATTGAAAAGAACTGACACAAGATTTTCTGTAGCCCATCTTATAACCAAACTTCAAGCATACGCATATATTCATTACGGCTCATTTGGCTCTCCATCCTGAAGAAAAGTGTGGATTGCCTGCAAATTACCAATTCTGCCTGTTTCAGAAACATTCACTGTAGACTGCTTTGCCATCATTTGAAATCTGACGGTGAAATGCTTCGCATTAAATAGCTTTCTTCCAGAGCGCTGAAACTCCAGGAGGCAAATAAAATCTTGTGTCACAGAAAACAGTTATCAGAATAATAGCCCACAGTTAGCTGCTGAAATATCAGATGAAACATTTTCCCTAGATGAGCAAGGAAAAATCAAACCAAAAACCAAAACCCACCACACCTTACTTCAGTAGATGTGTTTAGAATAGCTTCACTTTTGAAAATCCCCAAAATGAAAATACGTCCTCAAACTCTACTGTAGAAATAGGTCACAAACAAGAAAAATAGACTGAAATTGAAGTTGTCCAGGAGAAAAAACATCCAAGAGAAAAAACATCCAGGAAGGCCAGCTACAGCATAAAGCACTAAGAGGAACAGTTGCATAAACGAGTTGCATCCTCACAGCAAACTTGGATTATACTGAAGAGACCACACAGACAACTTCATACTGTCTTTCGTTTAAGTATCTCGCAAGAGTTCAGAGACAGAAGCTATTTACCAAAGGCCACAATGACTGGAAGGCTCACATTCAGTGTTCTCATTTTAAGCCCCAATTCAGAAAATGATTTCTTTCTGATTTGTCTAAATCAAGCAACACTCCCAACGTAAGCCCTAATTCAATTTATATATTATATTCTTCACATTGGATTTTTTAGGAAGGACAATAACTGAAGACTCATGGTGTCATGGTTTAACCCCGGCTGGCAACTAAGCACCACCCAGCTGCTCACTCACTCCCCCACACTGGGATGGGGGAGAGAATCCGAAGGGTAAAAGTAAGAAAACTTGTGAGTTGAGATAAAGACAGTTTAAGAGATAAAGTAAAAGCTGCATGTGCAAGCAAAGCAAAACAAGGAATTCATTCACTCCTTCCCATCGGCAGGCAGGTGTTCAGCCATTTCCAGGAAAGCAGGGCTCCATCACGCGTAACGGTGACTTGGGAAGACAAGCGCCATCACTCTGAACATCTCCCCCTTCCTTCTTCTTCCCCCAGCTTTATAGGCTGAGCATGACATCATGTGGGGTGGAATATCCCTTAGGTCAGTTGGGGTCAGCTGTCCCAGCCGTGTCCCCTCCCAACTCCTTGTGCACCCCCAGCCTACTCGCTGGTGGGGTGGTGTGAGAAGCAGAGAAGGCCTTGGCTCTGTGTAAGCACTGCTCAGCAGTAACTGAAACATCCCTGTGTTATCTACACTGTTTCCAGCACAAATCCAAAACATAGCCCCATACTAGCTACTGTCAAGAAAATTAACTCTACCCCAGCCAAAACCAGCACACATGGGAACTTCCTAAGTATCCATGGTGTAGTTTCAATGCCACTACATCGAAAATACATGGAACCAAGAAAGGGATAAAGAAGTAAATGTGCAAAATTTATTATGTTCTTCGATGAACACAGGGATATAAAATTTATAAAATTTGATCACATCTTCAAAAAAATTATAAACACCAACAGTTGTTTGTTACAATAAACAGCCTACATGAAGCTCAAAAACAGTTTACTCTAAATCAGTTCCTTCATAAAACAAGGTACTTTTAAAAGTTACTTCAGAAGAAAGTAGTACGCAAATTGAAACATTATTGCAGCATATCCTTATAATTTGTACAAAGAAAAGTCTATTGGCAAAGTCAGACTAAGCTGAAAAAGCTTTGAATGACAAGCATCCTCACCATTCTGTTAAAGGGCATTTTCTAAATCCAGCTTGGGTCCTTCTAATTACAGAAGTAAGTTTCCTCCTTGTTAAGAGAGATTCACATTTCTAAATACAATTCCATTAGAAGTAAGTATTTTACACTTCTGGTTATATAGCCATGGGGAAAAGAGAAATTAATCAAGAATATGCCTCTTAACATGCCTCGTTATTTAAAGTAACAGTATTCTTTAGTTTCTTCTTGCAGCATACATCTGGCTTGGACGTTTGTTGTTTTTCATCCTAAATGCAGTGCAAAACAATTTGACCCAACCTCTATTTACAAAGAGCTTCCACTATGAAATTTTTCTTTATAGTAAAGTGAAGTGAACGTCCTCCTCTGCCGTTTCCCCTTCCCATGCTTGCTCAGATTACTGAGTGCTGTGAGAGAACAGCACCCTGATGCAGGGACACAGATACATGAACGAGCAAGTGGGCACTGGGAGCATGCCGCAGCCATGGCCACAAGGAATTCTACAGGCAGGCTCAGAGGAGCCACCTCACTGAGGCTACTGTTGGTGTCTTTGCATCTTTTGCTCTGGACCTGCTGAGCCAAAAAGCACTGCCCCTGAGGGGACTGGAAGAGAATGTCAGAAAATTTCTTAACATTGTATCCAGCAGCAATTTCCTTCTGCGTGTGTAAACATTGTGAGATTCAATACTGAAATTTAAGGCTTCTGTCACAGTCCACACTGGCATTCAAAACAAACCTCTACGATAGCGAGAAACTGTTCTTCTGGAACAGAGTAGGCTTTTGCTGAGGTTATCAGGTTCAAGTATATAAAGTGTACAGGTCTGCTCCTCTTTGCGCAGATGGTATTCTTTTTATCATATGACGAAAAGTCAGTCAAAATGCCGTAAAGTATGAGGAGTCAACTGTGTTTTAACTTCAGTCAGCTTGCAGCAGAGAGGGTACGTAACTTTCCACTAACAAAGCGCAGATTTGGGAACCTGAAGACAAAGATCCCAAAGTCATACTGTCTTCCTTAGGCTGCGACTTTCATAGTAAAAAAGTTTTAGGTGTTTATTATGCTGCCAGCCCCATATATGAATTTTATCTTCTTAAAAGTTATATACTATTCCCTTTTCTAGCGTTTCATCTGACACTTTGCTCCCTGAAGTATCGTCATCGTTAGAATAATTTCCTGAATCTCGACTGCTCTGTTGAGAATGTTTGTAGTCTTTAAAATCAATTTGATTTACTTCTTCCGTGATGATAGTCTCAATTATAGAACAATTTTCTATTGGTTCTTCTGTAGTTGACAGATAAGGACTGCTAAGGAGCTGTCCTCCAAAACCCTGCAAAAAGAGAAGCAGAAAAGAAAGAGATGAACATTCATACATAATACCTAAATAATGATTCTGCTTAACACCACAGCTGTACAAATCTGGTTTACCGTATTCAGTAGCATCATGAGGTTTTCTTCCTACAATATGCCATTTGTTTCCCTAAGTTCACAAACTCAAAGTTAGGATGAGGTTTAGTTGCATTCATATAATGAAACGCTAAAGAATGACTCTAATATTAATCTTAACTCTTTTGCTATGCTCATAGCTGTCAATCATTTATATAATCAATGAAATATTGCAACTATAGCCTTATGAGGGCACACAAGAACTAAAGGAAAATCCTACTTTAGAACACTTTCAAAGATCATGTGGTAGCATGGGAATGACAGGTGTGTGTTTGCAAAGTCTACAAATCATTATCAGTTATAAAGCAAAGTTTGAAAGAAGAAAGAGGAAGCGAGCTGCTGCAGCAGGATACCAAGCCTTGTACAGCTCTCAACGGTGCACTGCTGTCTATCCTACATGCTTTAAATCTATTCTCTGAAGTGGTCATTTATATCAAATCCATCACAAAAGGTTCTACATATGCATTGCATTCATGTTACCAGTATTCTACTGAACAAACCAGCTAAAATGCTGCCTTACAAATAAATTAAATTCAGATTAGCCCTTGTAAACTATGAGACTGGTTTTAAATTACAACTTTATTCAGAAAGCTTTGTATACTACATATCCTAGGAGTTTCAGTGAGAAGATGACACGTTAGGAAGGCCACACACTGCTCAACATCAATGTTCTGAGACACACAGAAGAAAGCACAGTGAAAAGCAGCTCTTGCTACATTTCAAAATACAGCTCTACTTACGTGTTGCCCCGTTCATTCCAGAACAAGACCCCTATGAAGTACTACCTGTGCCAAGCTGAGCTGGAAATTGGACAACATCTGCCTTTTTAGAGACCATCCAGGCTGCTAGGTCAGGAGATGGTAGAAGCATTTGCTGCCTGCTGCACTAAAATTTCCTCTAAAGACCGGGCTTGCATTTTCACCGCCTCTGAGTTTTAAAGGATGGCAAAAAGGCTAGAGCATGCTCTTCCAGATAACACAATGAGAAAGCATTTCTGGTCTCACACAGCAGGGCAAAAGTATATTATCACATTGGGTAGACATGCACACTCTCTGGAATGAAGGATCATTGGCAACACTTTTGCACAGATAGAAGAAAAACCATAAAAGTTAAAATATTTGCTAATCGCAGAATTCTAGAAATTGGTACTACCCATTTTTTCCATAGGAATTCCTGCACTTCGTTAAAACTTATACAATTAATTTTGGCATACCCGTAAGACCACAGCGTAACAGATAAACACTTTTTCATAATATTTTCTGTTCATTTTTCTAAAAATACATCTGCTTAATGAAAGAGAAAAACATGTCTCATCTTACCTCTATATTCAAAGGAGGCTGGCATGATGGAAAGAACACGTATTTGATTTTGTTGTAGACTTCATACAGGGCAAAAATAAGTGGTGTAGCCACAAGCAAGACAGCAATCAGGGCAGTTACAAATGTTGCTAAAATGATCAGAGGTAAAATTTTATCTAAAAAAGTGAATAAAACACATTCAGTCTAGGTATGCATAAACTACAAAGATTAAAGAACAGATTATCTCCAAATCTGCTACGGTATTATAAAATTTCACATTTTTACAGTACCATACCCAGCCATGATGATCATTACAAAAATGATGCCATTCCAATACCTTAGATAATGTTATTAAAAACGCAGCACAAAATATTTATCCAATATAGGAATACAGGCATCTGCAGACAGAATCAGAACCAAGATCCAGTTATTCCCAGCTATATGTCACTGTTTGACCGGAGGGCAAAAAGGCTGCATATAGACAGCTACCATGAAGCACTTTATGCGTGTAATCTATTGTGCTATTGTTTGTGTACAGGGTCTAACCTGGAGGAACATAATGTGTAGTTGATAGAGCTCTCTCCTTTAAAAAGGCAGAGATACAGGAGTAAGAATTCCCATGGGCTATGGACTAAGAATGGGCAATTACTATAATGAAGTTGCCCCATGGTTATTTACCCAGGAAATTATTAGAGTGCCTAGACTTGCAGGGTCTTCAGGGGCCCAAAAGCATCCAAATGGTTTCTTGGACAGGAGAAGAACTCCCAACTGTAAGCTTCAGATGACTACAACACAGCCAACAGAGAGAAAAAGGATCTTCCAGTGAGCATCTATTCCTTTCAGATGCTTATCTAAAAAGAAATCAATCCTAAGGCTATTCCAGTTATTTCCTACACTGGTAGTCTAGACACTAGCTCAGCACAAGATTTTACTTTGTTAGTATAGAAAGGAGAGAAGAATTTCACTTCAATGCTCAAACATGGTGTCATCACCTTGATGACGCCAAGCTGAGTGGTGCAGTTGATTTGCTTGAGGGTAGAAACACCATCCAGAGGGACCCTGACAGGCTTGAGGAGTGGTGCCCATGTGAACCTCATGAAGTTCAATACGGCCAAGTGCAAGGTCCTGGACATGGGCTGGGACAATCCTCAGTATCAATACAGACTGGGGGACGAATGGATTGAGAGCAGTCCTGCTGAGAAGGACTTGGGGATACTGGTGGATGAAAAATTGGACATGAGCTGACAACGTGTGCTCGCAACCCAGAAAGCCAACCCTATCCTGGGCTGCATCAAAAGAAGTGGCCAGCAGGTGGAGGGACCCTCTACTCCACTCTGGTGAGACCCCACCTGGAGTACTGCGTCCAGTTCTGGGGCCCCCAGCACAAGACAGACGCGGACCTGTTACAGCAGGTCCAGAGGAGGGCCACAAAAATGATCAGAGGGTTGGAACACCTCACCTAGGAAGAAAGGCTGAGAGAGTTGGGCTTGTTCAGCCTGGAGAAGAGAAAGCTCTGCAGAGACCTTATTGCGGCCTTTCAGTATTTAAAAGGGGCTTGTAAGAAAGACAGAGAGACTTTTTACCAAAGCCTGTAGCGACAGGACAAGGGCCAATGGTTTTAAACTGAAAGAGGGTAGGTTTAGATTGGACATAAGGAAGAAACTCCTTATGATGAGGGTGGTGAGACACTGGAACAGGTTGCCCAGAGAAGTTGGGGGTGCCCCATCATTGAAAAGTGTTCAAGGTCAGGTTGGTCGGGGCTTTGAGCAACCTGGTCTAGTGCAAGATGTCCCTGCCCATGTCAGGGGGATTGGACTAGATGATCTTTGAAGGTCCCTCCCAACCCAAACCATTCTATCAGTCTATGGTCCTGCATTCCTGTATTAACCCAGGAACTGTGGAAAGCCTTCTAACAGGCTAGGCTCAGTTTCAGGATTTAAAGTTGGGACCTTATGGTAGAAGGAGCTTACATGACAGAATCCAGCTTTTGACAGTAAAATATTGTAGTCAAAGAAACCTTTTATCTGTATAGTCATAAGCTATTCAGTGCTTGAGTTCAAGAGTCTTGCAAGCTTCCTTCTCCCCTTCACTCTTCTGCTTTGCAACATATTCTCTGGCACTATCTCTAACAAACAAACAAACTCAAGGGAGTTTGAACATACTAAAATTAATACACACCAGGAGACACTTTACAAATAATCAAGATGAGACAATCAGGTCTTTTTATCTCTATTTCCAGTTAGTATGAATGATCAAAGAATGAAAGATTTCCACGCTGGGATATAAGAATGTATGGGAAGTACAGGGCATGATCTGTACGACTGCATCTCTCACTATAAAGTCTTGAATGTACTGCTTGGTCTTAAATAGGCTCATTATAATAGAAGGATATGGGGAAGACTAATAACTAACTAGTAAAATAGATTAAAGAATTTCTCTTACAAAGGTAAGAAAAGTAACATTTGTTTCTTTTTAGGCTTGATAAAGACAAAGCAGCAAGGACTACAATATAAATTAATCCTAAGAGGTTAAGATGTGATAAAGTAGCATTACTATTATTACATTTTCTTAGCTTTAAGTCAGTTTGGATAATTAGTAATTTATCTAGTGTTACAGCCTGTTAATAGAAGATAATTGGCCAAATTAAATTCAACAGATAACTTGCTCTTAGGCTCTGAGTGAGTGTAATCCATCTACAAATGTATTGTCATTTTGCAAAGGTGAGCTTTCAGCTATAATGAGTCTGATGATTTGTCTCCTCACACTTTAGCGCAGGATTTCTTTAAATTTAATTAATTCACAGAAGAATTAAGACAATTTCAAGAATGAAATATTCTTGAAAACATAGCATTTAGTGATTCCGTGCACCCTCCTAAAAATATCTTGAAAGTACTAGAAATTAAAGCTTGCCTATTAACAAGTCATTGTACAGAACTAAGTTTAATTCACAATCATTACAGTTATTAATCTGAGATAATTTCTAAACTGAGTTGGGTCGTGGAATAACCAGAATGTAATTTTGATCAGGTCAGAACAGAAGCAGTTTATTAGTTTAGCTATAGGAGAGGACACAGAGCAGCGAAGTGACAGACTGCTGAAAAAGATCTCTGCCCAACTAGGTGCTAACTCTGTGAGGCCATTAGGTCATGCTGCAATATTTTTTTAACTAGTGAGACCTGCAAAGGCCTATGAAGGGTTAACAATTTTACTTCCAGAGGTGTAACAATTCCCAAGCTCTTCTTACCTCCAGGTGTTTTGATGCATTCCTCTTTGCTGTAATGACTGCTTTTGTTGTAAACTTCTGAGAATGCTTGTACTTTTACACAGTACAAAGTTGCAGGTGTTAGATCAGAGACTGTCCCTATTGTCTGTTTTATCTCTTTCATTTTGATTTCCTCCTGAAAAAGAAAAGTTGGAAGAATAAGATGCACATAAATAGTACAAGAGTCACTCAAACAGATTAGAATTTTGGCCTCTGCTGAAGAGGTAATTCTGTAAGAAGTTAGACACTGTTCTGCACTTGGATTAAATAAAATAAAAGAAACCACACAACTCTCTCCTAAGCAAACGCATTCAGGAAACACTTGTCGACAAGAACCAACTGCTTTCACCATACTGAAATTTTACAGTTCAAAGCTGTGAGCAAAATGAAACTTCCTCCTGTTGCAGTTTGTTTTCTTCTCTTCAACGTGTTTACACATACACATTTGCCGATTACCATAAAATATTTTACTATAAGAAGCATTTAAAGAATATGGAAAGATCCATTAAAATGTGAGCTAAAAGCATGCAAGACTTCATCGCTTTATGATACATACAGCTATAAAACTGCAAATACAGAAAGAAAAGAATTTGAGGGGCCAGAAGCTACTTTAATTAAGACAGTGCGCAGAGTCATACTGTAAGAAAGACAGCATCACAAGAACCCTACAACTTCTATTCAAAAGTAAGCCATTTATCAGCTTGTACAAAACTCAGTGCAATTCCACAAATCATTATATATAGCCACATCAATGGAAAAGAATTAAAAAGTCAATTACTTTGTGATAAAAGTCGTCTTGACCAGATTTTTAAAAGAATCTTTCAGGGAAAAAAAACCCCCAAATTAATTGCGTGATGGATACACCGTATACGTGCCTTTTTTGAAAATAAGCTTCTTGAGGAGAACTCAAACTCAGTATTTAAGTCATAACAAATTTTATATACTGTTTAAGTATTTAACTAGTTCATACCTCATTATTCGATGAATTCTTCCAATACAGAACCCGGTAAGACAAGTCATAATAGTCCCTCATGACTTCGCTCTCAGATCCTCCTGGAGGAGAAATCTGAATATGGAGCAATACATCACTGATGTCCACCTTTACAGCAGGAGGGCCAATTTCATCTTAAGACATTAAAAGAAAAAAAAAAAAAAAAAATTAAAAAAAAAAAAAATTAGAAAAAAAAGGTAAAAATGAGACTGAAACAATACAAATAAAAATATTGCACAAAATATTGTAATTTAAATCTATGACAATTTTTAAGAAACATATATTTAAAGGTCCAAGTTGACTAATAGCTCTATTCAGAATCTCGAGTCCTGAAAAATATTTCAATTGTTTTCTCTTTCCACATTCATATGTTGCTTCTGCAAGTTTCAGTAACATGAAATACAGATGGTGGGATTAACTCTGTGCAAGTCAAAGCAAAACTACCGAACACTTCTTAATCTCATCAGGATATGGACCCTCTTTTTCACACATACCCTCTTTCACAGTTACAGTATAGTTGAAAAGTGAGAAGCATTACAGTTTTTGTTTTCTTTTTTTGAATTATTTACCTAGGTTGCTGTTACCTTATTAAAGAATTATCTAATTACCAAGAGCTTGGACAAGGGAAAGCTGACATATAGAATAGCTATTGATTCCATCTTCAATATGGAAGGCAATGGAATATTACCCTACATATTAGATAAACATTTCTTGATGTTTATGATTGATAACTTTTTTTGAAGTCAAACATTTTTAGTAAGGTCACATTTCTCACAAAATCAAAAAAGTGGAACAAAGATAATAATTCCTATAAAATTTCACTCTGGAGAGTGTCACGTATTTTTGACTTAGATGTCACTATCATTTAAGACTGCTTTTTCATGAAGCTCTTCAGGGTTGTATGTCAATGTAATACTGCTTCAGCACAAAATTCAGGGGTGCACCGTGCAGAGGCAGAGAGGAGCAGGAGATGAAAGTAGATGCACAAGAAAACAGAGGCAGTGGATTCCAAAATTATTTGACTTTGGCATCATTTTTCTGAGATATCAAGAAGTGCTCCCTATCAATGGCAAAAGTCAGACTAGGGGTATTTCTCGCACAGTCTCACACAGTCATTAATGTAGTATACAGTGAGATTATAAAATGCCATATAATGCTTTGCGGTTTAATTTTGTAAAGCAAATGATATGATTCTAAATATAGTGAAATACTGGCTGTGCTGAATAGAGAAGACCACGGAAAAACTCCTGTTTAACTTGATGAGGCCAGGATTCCCAACACAGTTTCTGCAGGGGAACTATGTATTCAGTTTCATTAATCTAGCAAGTTTCTTTTTGCAAATAATAGCATTAGGCACAAGTTTGTTGAGAAATGAAAATTTAAGAAAACACATTTGCTTACTTGTTGTCAGAGGATCTACTTTTACTTCATTAGACAAACATGATTTATTATATTCATTCACAGCCTGCACACGGAGATAATAAAATCCAGTACTATTGATGATAGATGAGAAACTGCATTGTGTATCAGTGATGTTTTGACATCCAGGTACCTTGAGCCACTTCACTGAGTAATCATCATCAAGTTTCTTTAGATACCCACTGCAAGAGATATTTTAATAGTTTTTGATGTGAGGTCCTTGAACTCTAAAAAAAAAAGGCATGTTGACTTGTGCTACATAGTTTTTTTTTTTTTTTTGGAAGAATGGGCCTCTTAGAAATTTCTCATATTTAGAATACTGTTTTTTCATTTATAACTGAAACAATGAAGTTAACTGGATCAGGAAGTACAAATTAGTGCTTTAATTAAGCCTCAATAGAAAAATTATGTATCGGTTTTAGAAATTTTTAAAATCCAAATTAAGATTTTTCATATAGTTCTATTAAGTCAATTATTTTTCTGTCATGCCAAAGGAATTCCAAAAGAACGCTAGAGGTATCTCCCCTCTTTATTTAGATGCTGGCCACAATATTTGTCCGACAACTGGATATTAAGATACAGGTTTATAGACATGATGGGGTTTTTTTTCCATGTTGGGATCTGACCAGAAGTAATCAAATATGTTGACAATTGAAACCCTGACCACCTGCATTTTTGCTCACTTCTAGTCATCTATTTTCTTCATATTCAAAAAGATACGAAGCAATGCAAACTTCACATCTTTTAAAAATGTTACTTAGCATATATTTAGTTGTCCATTCCATCAGGTATTTAACACTCTTACAAGAAGCCTAGTACCCTGAAATTCTACGATATGATGTTACATGCAATCCTTTTAAAAGCCACACTGTGTCCAGATGAGGTACCCAACGTTTCAATGAATACATTAAGCCACTTTTGCTAAGTATTTCACTTTAACTTCTAATAAGTGTTTGCAAAATACAATGGATGGCATTTAGAATGACATAACCTTTTTAAACAGAGATATGGAAATTGTTTAACTCACATGAGATACTGTACATTGTAGCTCACATGTTGTTTATACTGATTATTCCAATGCAGATGAAATTTCATATTCAAAGCAAGAACGCTCACATTTGTTGCACAGAGGATGTCATTCACTGCTCAAAATGAAAAGGAAACCCACAGTTACTGAAAAGCTTTATATTATGTACAGCAATTTCTCACAGAATGGGCATTTCTCATGTCAATGGTCATGGTACACTTTCTATAATTAAAAAAAATTGTCTGTTTTCATTATAAGGTTGGCAAATCAAAGTCTGTGATACATACAGCATATTAAGCTTTTAGTTAAAAAAAACCAGTTAAAAATCAATTCAGAAAAAGCACAGAAACATTGAAATTAGTAGAAATAAACTGGTTCAGCAATAACTCGATGAGAAAAACTTGTAAAATACATACACGTAAACATAAGGTAATTTTGATGTACCATCCGTTCGATCTATGTTTGACTTTCTACATTTCCATA
>WAAD01022890.1:0-16258 GCA_013389945.1 Fregata magnificens
AGGGTGTGGCTCCACCAATCTATTTCCCTCTCACATGCTCGAGTCTTAAAAAACTCAAGGCTGAACAGATCTCCTTGAGATCCTTATACCACTTTCATTTGTGTTGATTGCCAAAAATATTAAAGGAACAACTTTGCAGGCTGGAAGTAAAGAAAGACAAAAGGTAAACAATAGAAAAAAAAAAAAACCTTGAGTATCTAAAATATTGCAGGACTTTAAGAAAACTTTTGTTATAGCACAAACACAAAGGCAGCAGAGCTCTGCTGCATCAGAAGGAAGGCTTCAATTTTTGCTGCTGCTCAGAGAACAAATAACACTAGAATTGTTGTAGCTATAACTGATGTGGTTATCTTTATTGTTTTAAATATTAGCTGAACTTGTTGAAACCTAAGCATGCATTTAACAAGTAATACTAAAAAACAAACCCCAAAAGTGCAAACTTTTTTAAAAAAATTGACCACTTCTAATTATAAAGGCAGCAGAAGATACCTGTTTTTTCCTTTGTTTGTAATGAACAGAGACTAACGAAGGTCAAGTTTACCTGTTTTGATAATTAATTTTTAAGATATCCTAAAAATATTTATTACAGAGAATTGAATGAAGCTATATTTACTTAAGACTATGAAGTATTCGGATTGCTTAAACAAAATCTGAGCATAACTCCCTCAGCAGCTGTAGTGGACAAAAAGCCTGAATTGTATCATAGCAGAAACAATAATTACCATTACCGTTTCTAAAGCCCTTTGCAGAACTTGAAAGCACCACATCTATACAAAGAGGGGAAAAAAGAAAAAAGAAAAGGAAAGGTAAAAGGCAAAGGGAAAGAGGCATCTATGATGTTTATATATGCACATATGTGAGCATACACAGACCTATATATTTATATATAACTTCTGTGAAACTGAGTTGGCGCATGAAAGTTTAGACTGCAGTCAGGAAGTATCTGCAGTGGCCATTCATTTGCTCGTGAAGAATACCTGTCCTTCTCGCTGTGCACAAGGTCCCTAGCTTGAAAAGGGGTCCCCAGTGATCTAAGTCTTCATTAGTGGAAGAGCGGTTTGTGTCAACCATTCATCTCAAAACTAAAACTACTACTAGAAGCAGTAGCCACAGCGTGTCTCCTTTATTCACAAGCACACAGCATTTGCTTAGCTCATACAAGCTGTATTATGGATCACTGTGGATGAAACTCTTCCTACACTGACATGTTAATGACAGCCTCTGCCTCTCAGATGAACTTCACTTTGGTCTTTATTCAGTCAAAATATTTTATCAACAGCTTTCTCTTCTGGCAATTCAGACTTTAGCCTGCTTCCACTAATACATACCTGTGGGTACCTTCACTGCCATAAGTAATTCGGTGGATTTAAATGGAGATATTCAAACATTCAACTTCAGCAGCGTACAGACAGCATTTGTGGGATTGGGATCTTTGTACTAACATCAATACCTTTTAATTTCTGATAAAAAAACCTCTAAAGATCTGAATAACCATGAAGCAAGTGCAGCTACTCTGAGAGCTGTCATGACACAGCACATCAACTGCCACCTCATTTAAGTGCCATGTTACTATATTTCTTATTTCGTTCTTTTATCCAGATAACCATAAATAAGTATGCTTCCATAGGAATATAATACCATAGAAATATTTATTGCTTTGAACTTCTTCTAAACTTATCTAGGATCTGAAATATTATACCAGAAAACACTTGACAATTTGCTTCTTGTGAGATTTCCACCACCACCAGTTTCTAGTTTAAGAATTCCGCACCAGCAGCACAACTTCCATTACATCAGTACACTGACCACTCTCAATACAAAGGAGAAATAAGCAGGGAAAAACTACTACAAGAAGTTTAAATACTTTCCAAGATTTTAAAAGCTGTACTGATGTACATAGATCTGAGGTGTTGGGAAGGAGCTATATGATCTTTGATATGCTTGGATAGCTTAGGGATGACTTAAGATCCACTACACAGACCTGGCCTCCAAATATAATCTGTGGCCATGTCCTGACTACACATCAGATGAGACAAAAAACCTGACACCTCCAGGAAGTCTGTAAAAACAAGCATAATTTTATCAGTGGGCCCATGTCTCTTGTTATAGATAATCTGGGGATCAGGACTGTGAAGATCTACCTGTCCCACAGTGTGATCCTAGCAACTGTGATCTAAAAGCTTGAAGCAACTGCAAAGAGAAGGAAAGGGAAATGAGCTAACCCCTTGCCTTGCTCTACCTGTCTTTCAATAAAAAAGTGGCTTTTTCTGCCACTCTGCAGAGGAAAGTAACAACTGAAAGACAGTAGAGGCCATAGACCACCTGGAAGGTATCACCAATGGTATCTAAGATTGTTTCAAAATGAAGTATAAAACTAAAATAAGAATGCTGGATATTTCTCTGCTGTCAGGTAAGCAATAAAATGCATAAGGATGCATTGCATTGTAAATATTATTCCCCTTGAACAGTTCCCTCTCTCATAAAGGGACATTTTAAAGGTCAGACATACATTAATTGGAGGGAAAAAAAGAGAGAATTATCACTACAACATTGTTCTTGCTGAGAGGACTAACCAGTGTCACTGAAAAATTTGTTTCTGTAACTACAGTAAGCAGCCTTTGTTAAAATTGGACTGATATAAACTACACTTTTAAGGTGCTCAGTTCTAGAAAATTAAATCTATGAGCTTTGAAAACTGCTTATAATTTCACATTCTCTGGTACATCAGGAGTGGGAAATACTGTGAAAAGACTATCAAGAGTTTTTATTTCAACCTAGCACGACATTTTTTTCTAGGTACTTACTGCTTTGCAGAAACACTTTTCCAGCAAAAAACTGCAGTCCAGAAAATGAATGCCAGTGATCAAGAAAGGAATCTGTCTCTATTTTCAGAAATTCACATCACTGAAACTTTTTGCACATCACTACATAAATCATTGGGCAAACATGCATATAATTCAAATACAGTAAATCACATATTCATGTATATGAGTACATTCAGTTACACTTTTAGGACTTACCCTAAGCCCTTGCAAAAAATTCCCATTGCTTTCAAAGGAATTTAGATGGCCTTGCTAGCTACTTGCCTATAAAAGTGCCTGGCTCACCTGCTGTCCAAAGAGAGATGCATTACAGCAGGATAGAGAAAGGCAGAGAAAGAACGGAGTTTGTTTCAGAGTGGTACAGAGTGAAATGGTCCTCCACAGGCACATGAGGAAGCTACAAATGAATACATGGACCAGCGAGATATTTCCACTTTTGCAAATTATTGAGACAAGCTACCCCGCTGCTTGTACTGCTAGAAAAGGACAAGTATAACCATAATGAAAATTAAGATCTACCATATTCTGATGACCATGACTGCACAGTATTCTAGATAAACTGAAGAATACAGATTTATTGGGAAATCTTCATTAACAATTTTGACTCACTAGTGGTCACACAATTACACATGTAAACACTAAAGGTTTTGGGTGTGCTTTTTGTCTCCATTTACATAAGTGCATTCTTAAGGTGAGCAGATACTGCATGGGCAAGACTAAAAGAGCTTTGAAATCATCACCAGGTCTAGCATACTACATCTGATATCCAATATATTTTGTGAGGAATGTATCAGATCTCTGGTTTCATACCAAGTGCTGCTAAAATTATTTTAGAAGACCAGGCATGTAAGAGAGAGGAACTCACACAACTTGAAAATACCCGTTAATTTCTTTATCAATGGAAAAAACAGGCAACAGAATGGAGAAGAACACAAGGGAGATCAGAACGGATGAAGGACAGCAGAACTGATAATAATCTAACAAAATAAAATAAAAAGAAATATTATTGCTTCTTTAGTGGTATTGCAAATAATAAATAAGAGTAGCCAGTAATCTATGGGAACATAGGACTTTCCCAGTCTCTCCCCTCCCCACTCTGAAAATGCCACTTCTTTTTCAAACTTGCAGTGTAGAAATATAGAGAACATTAATCTGTACCTCTATAATTCTAACAGGTATCATGATAACTGTAAACTGATGCTTCAAATGTGGAAACCCAAGTGTTTACAGATATAGTAGTAAGAGTTAGAGTGTATAAATAAAACTAAAAATGAAAAAGAAAAAAAAAAAGCACAGATCATGTGTCTATTCAGGACCAGTTTAGATGGAAATGACATTCAACAAGGTCAAGTGCTGGACCCTGCACTTGGGTCACAACAACCCCATGCAACGCTACAGGCTTGGGGAAGAGTGGCTGGAATGGCTGGAAAGCTGCCTGGCGGAAAAGGACCTGGGGGTGTTTGTTGACAGCTGGCTGAATGTGAGGCAGCAGTGTGTCCAGGTGACCAAGAAGGCCAACAGCATCCTGGCCTGCATCAGGAATAGTGTGGCCAGCAGGAGTAGGGAAGTGATCGTGCCCCTGTACTCGGCACTGGTGAGGCTGCACCTCAAATACTGTGTTCCATTTTGGGCCCCTCAGTACAAGAAAGATATTGAGGTGCTGGAGCATGTCTAAAGAAGAGCAATGAAGCTGATGAAGGGTCCAGAGCACAAGTCTTAAGAGGAGCGGCTGAGGGAACTGGGGTTGATTAGCCTGGAGAAAAGGAGGCTCAGGGGAGACCTTATCTTATCACTCTCTACAACCACCTGAAAGGAGGTTGTAGCAAGGTGGGTGTCAGTCTCTTCACAGCAAGCAATAGAATGAGAGGAAATGGCCTCAAGTTGCACCAGGGGAGGTTTAGATCGGATATTAGGAAAAATGTCTTCACTGAAAGGGTTACCAAGCACTGGAACAGGCTGCCCAGGGAAGTGGTTGAGGCACAATCCCTGGAGGTATTTAAAAGACGTGTAGTGTAGATGTGGTGCTTAGGGACATGGTTTAGTGGACTTGGCAGTGTCAGGTTAACAGTTGGACTTGATGATCTTAAGGGTCTTTTCCAACCTAAATGGTTCTATGAGTCTATGATTCTATGAAAACATTGAGGATGGCAAAGAAGCCTCGTCACACATAGGTGGATGCCTCGCTAAGTGAATGAAAAGAAACCTTGTCCTTAATTTCGGTGCCAAGGGCCCAGCCTCCAGAAGCCTACTAATTTCTAGTTTCTGCTAGTAGGTGTCTAACTTTGTCAGGAAGCCTTGCTGAATTCCATGCTCCTTTGGATGCTGTGCTTGGCAGGACCAGGAATGGCTAAGCAGCCAGAAACCAATTTCTGCATACTTCTGAGTGCTCTGCTGAAAGGAGTCCCTCTGTGCTGGAGTGAAATGAATGCCTTTCTAACTCTCAGAAAGTAGACCAGGACTGAGGTGTGGAGTCTCACAGAGGCTCCATGCTGATTTTTTTTAAATTTATTTATTTTTAAGGCTAGGACAGCTCGGGGGAGGAATAAGAGACATGTTCAGCTGCTCTCATCATTCCAGTGATAACGAGGGTGATGAGGGTTGATGGGGATGTCCACTACCAACACAGCTACTGTGACTTGTTACCACCAGCTGTGAATTGCACAATGAGCCGCTAATGGGGAGTCTACATCTGTCCTCAAGCGGATGGTGAAAAGAAGGTTCTTTACTTCTTCAGGTCCAGCAGAACACTAAGAACTGGGGTTTTCTTCCTCTTCTGTGTTTACACAACTTCTCTGGGCTAGCTATTTACAGTGTTGCAGGTCCAGCTGTGCTTCAAAAGCCACAAGTGTTCAAATCACAGAATTAGAAAGTATCTGTTTGCTTTAGATTGTTCACCAGCTGAAACATAGCTAATTGAAACACATAGTCATTACTTTCAGAGAGCACGATCGTTCTACCTGTATCAATTTTATTATTTCAGTACAACCCTATGTGGTTACTTGTTATTTATACAGAAATCTATAAATATGTGCAGATAGATAGAAATCTACCTCTACACAAACAAGAAAAAACATTACAGTCAGAATGTAGTATTAATTAAAAGTCAAATTAAAAAACCCCAATGTGTTCTTAAGTCAAATTCTGAAACTTAAGCATTACACAGCTGGTACTCCCACTGACTACTAATGTGCGCACTCCAAAGAACAGTCAAGTATTTTTTTTTGGATTACAATGAAAAATACTTACACGGTTCAAGAAGCAATATCAGTGAATGCTTCTTCTCTCCAGTTTTCATCATTAGGTGCTATTTCTAAAGAAATATATTCTAGGGATTGTAGAACAACGCATTGATAAAGTACAAAGGCATATTTCACAGTGTCCTCTTGGAATAAGGCTACTTGAAGAGCTCTCAAGGGAAATAGTTTGTTTAGTGTTTGATATATTACATTTTATCACCCACTCCTCATTTTTCTTACTAGTAATGTTTCATCAGAATTCAATAAATAATAGCTGCTCATTAAATAATAATTTTGTAATTCAACAAAAGATAGTTTAGAAAAAGACAATATTTTAGTTTGCTTTATTCAAATCAATCGATCCCTATTTGCATTTTATTTTCTACAGTCCCTGAACAATTAAGAATAAGGCCTAGATCTGCAAAGGGACTTTGGCACCAAAATACCGAATGTTGAAGCAACCTGGCCAGATAGTGGATTGAATTGCCTTGTGTTAGACACCCACATTTCCTATAATACAGAAGGAGTCTCATTAGACAACTGAGCATTGCCTACGGAGAAGGTTAGAAGGAGGAGTAGTTTTTAAACGCCACTCTTATCGAAACAAAAAGTACTTCATATCATTCTAATGACACGTGTGCATCTATTCAGGACTCACAGCTCCAAAGTCCCTCCTGCAAGTAAAGATTTTAAAAGCCCTTCATTTAGAAAACAAACTAACGAAAGAGCTAGTGAGGCAGCTATAAGGGTCACAGCCTTTCTTTCCAAATATGGTAGAAAAGGAAATGGAAATCACCCACAAAATTTATTCTGTAGGTCAATGGTTAAAGCTTAGTTCCCTCCTCTTCCTCGGGCAGCTTGAACCCAGTCTCAGGAGGACAAACAAACACCAGACTGGACAACAAGATACGCCAGTAATTGATGCTAGTGAAGCTATTAGGTCTTGTATGCACCATATATATATTGCACTCTTCCAGGGAAGGACAGTGCTGTAGCTTAGCAGTTAAGGCAGTCACTTGTGAAGGGGGACTGACTCTCAAACCTTGGAAGGCCCTATATTTTTGATAAAACAGATGGTTCTTAGGAAAAAAAAAAAGCATGCACACAGACCCTCATCCTCCCATGCTGGCACATGGAATTTGCAGTGACCAAATAGCAGCCTGGGGGATTTAGGTTTTCAACTTAGGCATCTAAAAGTCCCATTTCTTCACTATTTATTTAATATTAAGTAAGTGTTATCTTGTTGTCTCTTTGTGTTTTCTTCAGTTCAGGTCAGGGACACCTCCAGGAGAATGACTACAGCTGCAGAAGTGTAAAATTCGACACAGACGAAAATGAAGTTTCAGTTTTTAAAAGACATTGTACGAATTGTATACCGAGAGAGAGGCTAGGCACACAAGCCACAAGACTTCTTGCAAGTAGAGAATAACAGTCCTCAAGGCAGGAGTTTCAATATTACACCCAATTTTGCTGGTCAGTACAATCAATGTCAGCAGCGTTTAACCACCTGCCCTCAGGTCCCTCTTAGAAAGGCTCTGATAGTCCTTGGCAGGTGGCAGTAGATGGGATGTGAAAGCAGCAACATCTCTGGGTCTGTGTGAGCTATCTATAAAACAGGTATGGACACAGGTGTTTAAATCTTGGGAACATTCTTGAATTCAAAAGACTCCTATGGATGGCTCCTATGGCTGCTCTAAAACCATTCAATGTCAATGCAACCAATCATAGTCCCAGCACTTGACTAGTTCACGAGGTTGCCTGCCGAAGAGGACGAGGTGATCTTAATCCCAAGCTAAAGAGCAATTTGGCAAAGTCATTTGTCGCTGGAAGTAACCGACACCACATTTTCAAGTATACCCAGACCTTTACTTAGATAAGCAAAATTAGTTAAGTCAGCCAACTTTATGGAAAAGCCTTGAAAAATAGCCCACACATAATTTGCATATGAATCACATACAGAGTGGGGAAAAAGGAGGGCACACAGAAAACTGTATTTTTGATCTCTTTGCCAGCTATGCATCACCTCATCCTGGATTCCATAGTGTGGGGCAAGAGGAGGAACACACCACTGCTACGTTACTCTGTGTCTGAAGCTGAGCACTAAATCTCAGTGGGCACAAGATGCTAAAACTTCACTGAAATTGTAATAAGAGCATGTCCTGAGGATTATTCGTCCTCTAAGTCATATATTCTTTGGAAAATGATTGGAGTGGTAGACAGGACATCAATTCATTGCTGACAAAACCCCAGGATCTTCAAGCAACAAGTAAGTATTTTTTTAAAAAAACTAGTTAAAATATACGGTAACTGGGAATGCTGGAAGAAAACAATACAGTTCTATGGACTTAAGCTACCTCATGGCTTGCAGAGCCAGTGGCTTTTGAAGACTGTTTATTAATGACAGTTTGCAACACTGTGGTAAACCAAAGCCTGTAATTTGCAGATTTTATTTTTAGAAATACTTATTGGAGCACTGTGACATTGATGGCTATGAAAGAAGAAATAAAAGAAAGGAGGGGGGAAAGAGCCCATGCAGAATTAAAAGCCTTTCAAGTTTCCTGAAAAGAGTTTTTCAGAACAAGAGGCGGGTTGTATGGAGTTTTTCTTCTGCTTCTTAGGGGAAGGATGGGAGCCTAAATTCAAGGGCATAGCATACGCAAAGCACATTCAGTGTGAAATGCCTGACATTGTATCATATTCATAAAAAGCTGCCACTAGCAAAATAGATAGCCAAATTGAAACACACATCCCATTTCTGTAAAAAACAGGGAAGGAAATATTAGCTAGAAAAACTGATGTCAAGATGAAAAGCAGGCTTTTTTCCAGCTGTCCTTACTCAACACTGTAGTCAGAATCATACCACAAAACCAGACAGTCCGGCCACAATTCACTCTGAATGCGGTCGTTAAAGGCAGAAGATACTCCTTCATGGCTTAATTTAATTATCATTCCTGGCAACTGGAAAGCCTTTTAACATTTTTAGAATATAGACTTGTTTTCAACAGTTTCTCCTCTTTGCCAAAATGCTCAAGCAGTCATTTTTGAATTGGTTTCTTTCCAGAGCTGACAAGTCCTGCCACAGCTGTTTTTGTCAAGAGGCTCTGAAAGCGCATTAGGTCATTGTAGTTTTGTTTTCTGAACGAGGTGCATGTGTTCATCGTTTTACCTCAAATTGCCAATTGTAAAACTACACACTATCTTAAAAGTTTTCCTAACAATTAGCAAATGGTCCCTCTCTGAGTGCCTGTTGAAAGCCATGCAGTTTGCTAATGTTACAGTGCAACCTGTTCCCTTTCTTTTGCTTTTTAAAATTTCCTAAATATATTAGTGTCTTCCTTGCAAACCTGCAGACATGACTGCACTAAACAGCCTTCACAAAATAAAAAATAACCAAATGAAAAGTCATGAAAAGTAAACCCAAAATTCTGCTTTCAAATAGCCACAAGGTAATTCAAGTGCCAGGTCAAAATTTACTGGGAAGGCACTGATTGTGGACCTTAACACTTGACTACCAGCCCAACCTGCTGGATCACCTATTTTCAGCAAAAAGAATTGAAAAATTCAGCCCGCTTCCTCACACCTCAAAAGCAATTCAACACTGCAAAAGACGCAAAGGGTTCATCTCTTTTCTAGGTTAGGATCCAATACGACATAATGCACAACTTCAAATAAAAGACAGCTCAGTCATTGGCAGCACTCTCACTGCGGTTCAAGGTTTAAGAGCATGCACAAATCTTTACAGTCTCAGGCTGTAAGTCTCTCACACATCTCCAGTCCCATCAGCTGCTTTATGTGACATGAACTATGGGTTTCTGTGTGGGTCATAGATTGGCAACAGCATTACTTCTGAAAGAACACAGAGGAACAGCATCAGAAGTCCTTACGACTGCCCAGAGACTTCAGGGGACTCTGGAACAGATAATATTCAGCAGTCAAAGCATCAGAACATTTTGGCAGCTTTATGCTCTTTAAATTACAACCTGCTTCTAAAAACAATTTCAAAAGATCTAGCACAGGAGATCTCATTACGACTTTCATGGGTGGCTAGAATAAAAAAAAAAATGAAAAGCTCTTTCAGGACTGAATCTTTTTATTTCTTGCTACAGCTACTATGACCACCTGCCTTTTATGCAGTGTTTGTAAAGCCAGTGTCTTAACTGTCATGAAATAGTTTCCATTTCTGTGGCTAGGAACTTTCAGTATCACTGGGTTTTCCTCTCATTCTGTATACAGAGGTTTGCAATGAAAGCAGTTCTACAATCTCTCCTCCTCTGGGTCAAATCCTGCCAAGTTCTGCCCATACCTCCCACATGGTTTCTGGCATTATGCAGCAAGGCAGCATTTAATTGAGAAAAACAAGAAAACAAAACACACTTTGAAAAATTGTGTTGCACAGTGTGGGGTGCAATTTGTCCTAATTGTACATGCATCCTCTTCCTGATTCCTAAGCAACGTGTGCAGGAGTATAAACATAATGAAGGTTTATTATTTTATTCCATGTCATCCTAAGAATTTGATTTTTTTCCTCTAGCTGTTTTTAAGGAAATTGTACTTGGGACGACTCTAAAATTCCTTCTTTGCAAATAACAGTAATAAAAAAAAGAGTCCAAACTTCTAATGAGCTCCATACAGAATATCTCCTTAGTTTGTCTGAAATTCTTCCACTTGGAGTCTGTGCTGCTGCGGAGATCAAAGCATAGACACAACTAAGCTCTTGGGTGCCAGATGGGTTATAAATTGGTACCTAGAGTTCACGGCAGAATTTACACCTGTTTTATTTGCCACAAGCCTTGTTCATGGCACATCTTCCCTGTTTTTCATTGTTTCACTCTGCTTAGTCTCCATCTTGATACATCATTCAAAAATAATTGAATGCCTTAACTGGGAGTTAAAATATGTTTCAAAGTGTGCAAAAAGCCACAAATAAATTTGCCAGAACTGTGCTTTCACTTGCTAAGGAAAATAGCAAAAAACATTGCTTTTCCCATTGAGTTATCATCATTTCCTTCCTTTCCTTCTTGTATCTCTGTTCTATTTATAAAGACCTTTATGTGCAAATGGTATTCATCTATCATTAATTTTTTATTCCACTACGGTAGTTTTGAAGGATAAGTAGTTAATTTCACTTCTTTCCTCTTTAATATCTTTTAGACTTGGTAGAAACTGTATTTAAAATAATAAGTTTTTGTGATTTTGCAAGCTGTCTCTCTCAGTTCTGCCACCTCACACCCCCCACCCCCGACAACTCTTGTAACTGAGTTATAAATAAAGAAAAACATTAAAATAAAATTACAGACTGGATTTCCACTAACTGCAATGTGATAAAGAAATGGTTTATCAATTATTTAAATCAATGTGAATTCTACTATGACGTAGGCACATACTATTTTCCATTAGGCTTGAGGATTTTTTTACTGTTATAAGTATCTACAATGCAAATGTAGCTCAGATAATAAAGAAGCTGTGCAGTGCTTCCAACTGAATAGTACATTTAATTTGAAAATGTATAGTTCAAAAGAGCAGAGCAACTAGCAAGCATGCATGGAAGGAGTATAAGTAATATTGCTGTAATTGTCCCTACATCAGCTAGAAAGACCTTCTTCCACAGTACTGTTATTTCAGATGCAATAGAAGTTGAACTGGGGAATAACAGGACCTAAATTAGTGTATCAGACAGTCAAGCCAGCAACTGGAACGTGCTTCTGGCTTCCCAGTTGACCCTAAGCTCCCACAAAGCGACACGGATGGGCAGCACTTCCTGACTTCTTCAGCTGGCCAGGAAATTACCTTACTGGCACATGACCCATCCTCAGATATAGAGGTCTTTACCATCTTAAGATTGCCAAACATTAAGTCCCCATTTTCTCCCGAATCTGCAGCTGGTACAGAACATGGCACTGTGCTTCTCCTGCAGTTCTGACTATGGCAAGCACATCAGCTCCCTACATTCACCTGGAAAGGAACCAGACTGATGAGCTTGGTGACCTGGCCATACCACCTACAAATGCTCTTCAGAGTTATATTTGCTGGATGTACCTTTACCGCGTGGCTCACTGTACTTTGAAAAGGCAGCCCCCTACTTTCTCTTGCTTTGCCATAACTTCACATTAGGCTAAAACTTCACATAGCAGCAGCACTCACTTTCACACAGGAAAGACTCATTAAGTGAGCCTAGTCCCTTCCTCAGGTAGGACAGCCTAGATGAGTAACAGTCTTTTTTGATACCGAAAGCAGAACACCACATCCAAATACCACAAAACTAATCAACCTCTAGGCTGAAGAGAAGGGCAGTTCTGGGTGAAGTTGTGAGAGTCCCCATCCTCACTAACCCTCTTTTCAAGAGTATTTGCTCCTTCTGGAGTAGTGATAAAGGAGCACACCTGAGCAGGGCAGAGAGGAGAAGCCTGTCCTGCTTTCTACTTCTTCCGGCTGGAGAGCAGAGGCAAGGCAGGCAGCCCAACCCCAGGTAGAAGCATAGCAGGGAGAAGCACAAGGTTAGTGCAGTAGATACTGAAAAAGCCACAGGACCTATGAAGGTTGGTATTATTTGGTATCTGGGGCTATTTTAAAAGCATTATCATCGTTGTGGTAAGTACTATGGGACAGTCCAAGTAAGAAGTCCTTGTCTGTCAGGAGGAGGGATGTAGAAAGAAGAGGTCTTTAGGCAGTAAAGTAACCCAGGAGGAGCCTGTGCTCCTAACAATATAACGAGAGAGGGAGAGAGAAGATTATCCCTCTTCCAATAACTGACCACTTCTTTTATTCCATGTAATGGAAATAGGGGAGAGCATTCTTGTGTCAAGAATCTGGTACTCTTGGCTTTTCTCTAATCTGGAACTGAATGTACCGTTAAAGTGAAATATAGTATAACCAGATCACACCATCCTGTCAGCAAAGAAGTTAGTTTTGTTTCCTTGTGTTTCTTTCCCATCTTAAGAAAGGAAAATTAAGAAATGTTGAGGTACATTTCTTAAGCTCTTCCATAGCTGAAAGAGCTTGGAGCAGGGCAGATGGAAATAACCAATTCTTCACTATTTATTCTCTCATTGCTTTGACCACTGCTGCTTTGAAATGATGCCCCATTTCAATAATATATCAAAAATCACATTGATATGGGTCCATCTGCATGAAAATCCTATGTACAGATTCCTCATTGATAGGAACACTATAGGAATTGGTGTTATAATTTACAGTTACAAATTTCTAATGTTTCTAATAGAAGAATGAGATCTGTAAAGAGAGCTCTGATGAAAACTTTCGGACAAAAATAATCTTCAGGCCTTTCCTTTCCAAACATAAGCCAACTAAATTTTGAAGGATAAGTGCAGCTATTTTTCTACAGCAATCAATATATTTTACACACAGTTTTCTATGTATTATGCTATGCAACAATCAACTGAGAAACAACTGAGAGAGATTCAATGGCAGAGGTCAATAACCTGAGACAACATCACATCCAAGGCAGCCTATTTGTGCATGTCACAACAATGATAGATAAGCAGTCTGAAGGGTACCAAGATAAAGATTAGGCACTCTATAAATGTGTTTTTATGTGCAAAGTCTACAACTTAAAAGCTTACCCTTTATACAGGTTCAAAAGAATCCTTTGAAAGCAAAGAAAGAGCTTCTTTGAAGTGCTTCTTAATGCACCCAGCAAAATAGAAGTAAGAAATTAAACAGATTGGGTACTGGCAGGAAAAACACTAATTAACGTAACCAGATAGGTGGCAAACTTCAAATATGACTGTAGTAGTGCACTGACGTTAACAACAAGGGATGAACTCATGTACTTAAAGAAACATAAGACTGTGACTGAGTCTCTGGATTGATAGAAAAAATGGAGACTACAAAGTGCTTTGTTTTCTAGAAGTGCCTGTTTTCCTCCATTGGCTGCAAAGGGATCGCCTCACATGCAAATGGGATGCAACATTGGCTGCATCCAACTGAAATGGGAGATTCTGGTAAAGCAAGACCAAACTATGCCAATCCATCCCCAGGAAAATTAATAATATTATGGTGATGTGACTACAGAGATAAAGGATCAAGCAGCCAGTAGTCTCATGGAAATAATCCCACATCCTCATCAAATATTTACAAAAGGTATCACCTTGTCCTCTGCCCCATTTCCATCCACATCATGCTTACTCTTAGCTACTGTGTCTATTAAGGATGTCAGCAAGCAGTGTGTTGCTCTGCACTCAGATCCCAATGGCACAGGAGCACCCACTTAATGTGGTCTGTGTTCCAAACACATCTTCAGGCTCATTGCTTGAGGATGACTGAAAGATTGAGATCACAAACTGAAATGAAAGCTGTATTCAAAAAATCATCCTCATGACTGCATGACTTAGATGCTTACATATGATAATGTAGTCTTTGAACAGCATTAAAAACAGAATACAGTTGTTTCCAGTTGACAAACAAGGTGCAAGAAGTCTATTAGCCCACCCCCTGTGCTTTTTATGCCCCATGCAAAGAGCATTAAAGTCAGTGGAAAAGCTTTTGTTGAGTTTGGGGTAAGTACTTACCACATCAAGAGGTGTTTCTGGGGCATGGCAAATTAATTTGGTTCAGAAATCTCTCTCATTTTGTCGGTCATTTTTTTCCACCAGCATAATAACAATGAAGGTATTCAGTGTGACTAGCAAAAGGAAATGCTTGGAGGGGACTTCGGAGCTTCTTGAACCCTTTCTTTTTAAAAGTTATTGAAAGCTAGACAATATACACCAAGAAATTTCCAGAAACCAGCAACTGAGACTGAGGTTTTCACAAGACCAGAGCCTGGGTATGAACCTCTTTGGGTTACATTGCTTTTTAATACCTTGTTGACCGAGGCTCAGTTGAAGCTTCAGTGAGAGACTCAGCAACACAGTTACTATCGTTCACTGACCAGCTTTCTTCCTTCTCCTAGGCATAGGTCCTATTTCATATTCATTTAAAAGGAAAAAGTCTCTCTACTCCATACATTCCAAATCACCATCACTGCTGTACAAATCAGGAGTTGTCATGAAAAGAACCAGAAAACCTCCATTTTGTTTCATACCTTGTATCACCTTAAGGGTTTATAAGGATGTGACTTCACTTATTTGAACAGCAACCATTTTTCATTCCTGTCAGTCTGTGTTAAGAGGGATTTAACGCTTCTTTAATGAAGTCTGGAGAAACAGAGATGTTATTCTGCTTCTGTCCGCTTAGTTGCTTTGTTAGGAGTTATAATATCTCTTACGGAATTTTACCCATTAGTTTTTCAGCAGCAATATTTTTCAGTTTCACGGGAATTAGAGCATATACTAATCTTTTAAGGAAAATCCTGCTCTTTGTTCTAGCATGCATTATAAACAGCCTTCCTGGGGGTTTTGTCTTTTAATCTCATTACAATGATTTATTTGTTTTTATCATCTTTCTCTTTGAAATCAGGTATTTAGAAGTGGTGTTTAAAAATTTACTTAGGTACTTGGGTACTGAAAACTTTCCAATGAGATACACAAATGTTTCTTTTAAATATCAAGCACTGTTCAAAAATGTAACATTAGAAAAAACATTTGGTTTATATAGTATTGAATGGAATATTTTGCTAAATATGTTTTTAGGACTGTCTTTCCGACATTAAGATTTTTTTCCTCCTTCCCCTGCTTATTTTTAGAGGAATTTGGAGTTTAGTAACATTAGAAGTTGTATTTATGTAAACCTTATTTGAGTTATAGAATCACAGAATCATAGAATCATTAAGGTTGGAAAAGACCTCTAAGATCAAGTCCAACCGTCGACTAACACCACCATGACTCCTAAACTAGGCCCTGGAGTGACACGTCCAAACCTTTTTTGAACGCCTCGAGGGCTGACGACTCCACCACCTCTCTGGGCAGCCTGTTCCAATGCCTAACCACTCTTTCGGTAAAGAAATCCTTCCTGATGTCCAGTCTAAACCTCCCCTGATGCAACTTGAGGCCATTTCCTCTCCTACTATCGCTAGTTTCTAGGGAGCAGAGTCCAACACCCGCTTCACTACAGCCTCCTTTCAGGTAGTTGTAGAGAGCGATAAGGTCTCCCCTCAGCCTCCTCTTCTCCAAACTAAACAGCCCCAGTTCCCTCAGACGCTCCTCATTAGACTTATTTTCTAGACCCCTCACCAGCTTCGTTGCCCTTCTCTGGACACGCTCCAGCACCTCAGTGTCCTTCTTGTAGTGAGGGGCCCAAAAC
>WAAD01022890.1:16923-40129 GCA_013389945.1 Fregata magnificens
GCGGCTTGGCAAGCTCCTCCGCCAGCTCCCTCAGCACTCTCGGGTGGATCCCATCTGGCCCCATAGACTTGTGAGCGTCCAGGTGGCACAGCAGATTGCTGACTGCTTCCTCCTGGACTGTGGGGGGTTTATTCTGCTCTCTTTATCATTATCATGCAATGCTGTCTTTTCTTTTTAATTCTCTTGGCTAGAGCATTTGTACTATCATTAGTCATTTCACTGAATATTACGATATTTGATAAAAACAGGTATTTCTTAGCTTAAACATTCAATTGAACTGTCTACCCTGAGGGTAAAGGTTTGTCCCTGATAAAGGTGAGCTTTCTCCCGGGATGGTTGAAGGCTGTGGAGAGATCTTTTAAAGGACTAAAGGCAATAACGATTTGAGCTTTCAAGTTCAAAGAACATTTCTTTGACCCTGCTTCATAAAACAAACTTACAGTAAATGCATGCAGAATAAATTTAATAAAATAAAACAAACAAAATATTTCACTGCACACACTTCTTCCCTTAGGGAATAGTGAAAAGAATAAACATGTGACAGATGTTAGTCATTACTAAAGGTATGGCAATGGCATGATGAAGACAACAGTCTGAGAACCAATACACACTGCAACTTCTATAAAATAGCTACACAGCATATATTTTCATTGCCATTCATAGCTCACTTTAAACAAGTTTTATTTTCAAAGGTGATTTCTTAATTTAGGCCCCATCTCTTGTGCTAAGGGCGGAAAGTGTGGGAAGTAAAGTACTTCTTCGAAGACAGAACTAGCAGGGTACCTTCGCTAGGAGCTTCCAACAGCAGTTACTGTCCCTCTTCCCACCATCCTCTCTCATTGTCTTTGGAAATTTTAGTATAAAAAACGACCCTGATAATGAATACTGGAAATATTTCTCTCTAGAACTGTCCTACTCAGACTCCAGAGCCTTTGTGAAGACAGAGTGAGGGGGTCTTCTACTTATTTTTTCAGAGCTATAGGTTTAGTTGGGGAACTCTCCTATTTTTTTCCAGATTTCACTCATAGATATCACGCTGGCTTGGAGTCTCATGAAATTAATTTTAACAGGGAGAATAAATAATACAAGCCTTTAAGTACCATCACTGCTGAGATCATAAAGGATTCTTCCAAACTGTTGTTTTGAAAAATCATTTTTTTCCTCTTGGATATACATTGTTTCTCTCTGTTACTTCTGTTAAAAGTCCCCATAAGAGTAACGACATCCTTCAAGACTAGGTAAAAACAATCTGCATTCAAAGCAAATCGTGATCTGAATCTGTAACGTCAAAACTTTGCAGAGTTATTAAAATTCATGTTCTAAAAGATGTCACTTGATATTCTTTATTGCATCATTTGGAAAAGGAACCAGTATTCAAATGTTACTGAAAAATACATTAGAAAAGTGTAATCCATTTTGCTTTCTAAGTCAGGAGGCTTTTATATTACATAACAATTCAGAAGGAACTTTTACTTACTTATAAACATAAAATGTCCACTCCAGAGCTCTTCATACTTTGTGTGCAAAACGTTCTTATTTTGGGTTCTATTTACTTGGGCTTCTTGATGGGGAAAAAACGCCCACATAAAATATGATAATGAAAATCAGCATAATGCATAATCTTGTGCAACTTCAGCTGTTATAAGTCAGTATGAAGCCTTCCAGGTCCCACAGTTGATGGTGCATTACAGAAGGGTCAATATTTCCAAAATATTTTTCAACAATAGGAACTATTAGAGCATCCAAATATTGGCTCGGGTTTCTAAACATAATTGGTTTCTCTAGAAAGGTCAGTATCACTTTGAAAAGTTTTAAGAGCAAAATAGAAAACAATTTTCTAGAAGAGTAAAACTGACAAATTCCTGATTCAGTCCAGATGGTGTGGGGGTTTGGGTTTTTCTTTAAGTAAATCTATTTTCCATTTCATAATTTGAAAACTTAGGTAAACACTAAATAAATAAATAAATAAATGAACTGTTTAGGGGCCTTGGTAAATGTCTTGTCCAAGGAGTTCTAGCAACTGTTTACAGGACTGATGAGGGTGAACAGGACAAATATAATAAAAAAGCATCCAGGGATAATAGTTACAGGGCTCAAATCCTCCAAACAATCATGCTACTTATTTTCTGCAGCTGTCTAAATAGACCTAACTGCAGGTAATTAAGTTTGAAGGAGTGCTGTCCAAGGACACAGAAAAGAAGTAGAATCACTCTGACACTCTGAATTCATTCAGATGTAGGATTGTCAGATGTGGTCTTTCCCTTGACACTGATATTGAATAGATTTATGATGAAATTGTCTCTCACGCTCTCTTGTCCATCACCCAATGTTACACATGATTTCCTACCACACACATTTTCATGCACTCTTTTGCTTGGCCACGAGGTGAAATCAAGGTGTCGTTGAAGATTACTTTCACTGTTGTCTTCACTGCCACCAAAACTGGTGCTCCAATGAGACACAATAATTCAGTCTTCTACCACTGTATGAGTCGAAAAATAAAATTCACACAAACCAATATTTACAAACTTGATAGCTGTGTTTACCATCCATAATGTATTTTCAGGCAACTAAATAAGTGGATTCCTTTGCAAAAGCTTTGCTTGCATTCCTGTGAGATCACATAACAGAAAAAAAATCTTATTTGGTTCCTAGAACTTTTCAAAATAGTTCAGCAGGCTTCCAAACTCCTTTCTTACATGACAGGCATAGTCAGCATCCTAACAATTATGATTTTATCAGTGTTGCTGTTCGTTTCTAAGAAAAGACTCCATATCTGAACACTGTTGAAAAGACTCTTGTTATCCTCCTGTAGAATGAAATATTTCCCAAGAACACTAGAATTCATTCTTATCCTATAGTGTTTTAAGTTATTCTTATTTGAGTTTGATTCTTGAAGAAATGAAATCCTGTCTAAAATACTTCCTGTGGAGTTTTTATTCTTATTTCCTAAAACAACTTTTTCAATTTCATAGGGAAAAAGTCATTCACGTTTGAGGAAAAAGGAGAAAAAAATCATTTTAATTCACTTGACCTTTCCTAGAACAGGAGTAATCATTTCCATTTTTCAATGCAATTTGTACTTAAGGAATATCTTTCTTCATCTTGTGATGGAGATTGAAATTCCATCTGAACACAAGAAAATACATTTTTACTGCAGTAGCTGTCAAACACCAGAACAGATTGCCCAGAAAACTTGTGGAGTTTCCATCTGTGGATATATTAAAAACCCAACTGGACACGGTCCTGGGCAACCTGCCTCAGCTGACCATGCCCTGTGCAGGGGGTGCGACTAGATGGTCTCAAGAGGCACCTTACAGCCTCAGCCATCCCGTGATCCTGTGATTACGTGTGAAATAGAAACATTAAGGTTCTTCATCCATCAGGACAGTGTATAAAAAAACCTTGGAATATTTCTCTCAAAACAAACCCCAAAATAAAAATAAGCATTTAAATTAAAAAGCAAATAAACAAACAAACAAAAATTACTATTACACTAACATACAGTAAGTTGGGCAACTATTTGTTGAAAGGCATATCAACTCATTAAATAATAAAATTCCAGGCTTAAAATATCTGAGATGCAATCATGGGACCTTAAACAATGTCCCCTGTAACCTCCACTCTAAAGTCCTGTCTTTATCTGTACAGTATTTTACAGTGTTAAATCATCTTCTAATCAATATTATCATACATGGAGCTTCCTATATTCTATATGAGATCTTATTTCTCTCTGTGTAGAAGGCCTTTACAAGAAACTGGTCAAGAAGAAACTTGCAGTGTATAGTCCCTTCCTCTTTCAAACCCAGCCCATAAAGAAACTATAAACATTTCACTATTGTGTAGAGGGTTTTCTTGTTTCCGTCATTCCCCACTGACATCAGAATCTGAACAGAAATCTAAATTCCCACTCCTCTTTTGTTAAGAATAAATCTGTAAGTATTTACATTTTGGTTTTTCTTCAACAGATACTTTGTAATTCTCACCTTTGAATCTTCCAGTTAGCAAACTTGTAAGTTAAAAATAATTGTAAATTAAATGAGCAGTAATCTATATGGCACTGCAGTATGAGACTTCCTCCATGAGAAAACCCCATAACTTTAATTGCTAGGATATGGTCTCCCTTAGAAAGCAGAGTTTCTGACCTGGCTTCCCATTCCACAACCCAGATACTCCTGCATGCAGAACCTTACCTTCCCTTAGCTTTGCCCTGTCTCTCCACAAAGCCCTTCTAAGTTCTCCCTCCTCATCTAGAAGTTTGTACAGCACAGGTTACAAGTTTATTAGCTGTAGCTAAATTCTCATTTATCAGGACTAGATAATTCTCCCTGGACCCTACTAAGTACCACTTTCATTTCCCATCTATCTCTGGCAAGTAGATTTTGAGCTGTAGCACACAGTTGCCGCCTTTCATCCAAAGCCGCATTTTACTAGTGAAGGAAGCAATTTCTGAGTAATCAGTAAATTAGGCTATAGAGCACTTTGGGATGCTTCTGGATGACAGGTATTACGTAAAAAGAAATCATTCCCACCGAATCATTAGTGACAAAGTCATTATTAGCTGATGGCAGGCTGGAAGTCAAAGTAAAATGAATTGCTATTCACTTCAGTAACCCCTTTACTTTGTCACAGCCTAAATCAAAGAGCCTGTTCTGCTACATTGTGTGAAAAAATGTCACGTTAGCCATAGCTGTAACTTTGTGGCTCCTCATGACTCAAGGCAGGCATGCAGACCCCCTGCAATGCAGCATCGGTCAAAGGGCATCCTTTCAAGCACATAGCGGCCTTCCCATGCAGGGAGGTCCTCCACAGACCCTCGCATGATCCAAGGGGCAACACTTTTCAGTAGTGGACGGGCTACCTAGAGCTACCTCAGGCAGACCCTCCCCAGGCCTTCTGCCCAGTATTTTATCCACAAAAATAGTTTCATACCCTAGCAAACCATATGCACAATCTCAGTTAAATTCAGGTATAACATCACAAGTTTTGTTTCTTTACTTATTTTTAACTCACTGAATCTCATTCCCAGAGTTTCTGATGATTTTCATTAGTCAGCATGAAGATTTCATCTACATGGGCTAAAAGTCGTCTTCCTCCATGAGAGGGAAGTCAACTTGTGTATATGTGTGCGCGCGCGTGCATGCACGTGCATCTTTGGAGGTGATGATAAGTATATTTACCTAACTACAAAAACAGCAATCCAGCAATTATTCTTTAAAAAGCAATCAAGTTATTATATTTATGCCTTCTAGCAGCATTTAGAGATCCAAGCTCAGTTTTGCTTACCACCACGTTATATTATATACGTAGTAATGTATGTTAATAAACTAGGCAATAAATGGATCTTGCATCTAATAAATCAACAAACAAACAAAAAACCCCTGAATTCAAACAGTGTTTTATAGCAATACAAACAGAAATTCAAAACTGCCTTAACAAAAACAAAAAAAAAAAAGTTTGTATTTCAAATGGCCAGTGCTGTGCTTTAACTGTGTCCTTGTATGGGAATCCTCCAAGGAGTGTGTCAGTGAGAGAGGGACAAGCTAATGCAAAAAGTTTATGACATATCCCTGCATCTGCAAGTGTGGCAATCGGCAGTCAGGTCCTGCTCTTTGCCCAGACACAATTAAGCTAGGAATCTAATGAATCTTATCACAGAAATCTGTGTTACATTAAATCAAGTTTTGTAGCAAAGAGGCAAATTATGTTTAAATTAAAAAATAGCATTGTTTAAAAGACCCAGGAACAAAGTTAATAGCTGTCACTTTAGACATAGAGGATGAAAATAAAACACCAACGATTGCTGTGTTATTTACTTCCAACAACCTTTACCATTAGAAAACACAAATATATCTTTTGGGAGGCTGCATGTGACATTTAATTGTTGTTACCCCATCTGAGTCTCTGGAGAACGCTAAGTATGAAATTCACTGTGGCTGAAAATACAAAATACAGCCAACTAAAAGAGTGCACTATTTGCCACCTCATATTTATTACTCTAATGTAATAAAAACAATCACGAGTTGGCTTATTAAAAATTACAGAAGCAGCCTGCTATAGTCTCCCATCAAACCATGTGAATGACAGTAGTCTAACCTTTACATTTACAATGGTCTATCCTTTACATTTCGAGATTATGGTTGAAACTGGTAAGCAATGATTGCAAGAATGGCATACCAAGAGCTATGATAATTCAAACATAAAACACATTTCCTTACAGCCAAATGCAAAGTCATACATTTATACACATGCTACAAGACACCCTATGCAGAGGTTGTACTTTAACCCAGGAAGCAGTGACTGCAAAGAATGTCGGTTGGGTCATGGTGGACAAGCAACAGACTTCCAGATGCATAGAAAGGTTGATGCAACCATTGTTTATATGCGCAAAGGAAAATGGGACATTACTCGTGACTTTGCAGAGGCTTCTGGTTACCACATTTTAAATACGATATTGAAAAGTCAGAGCTAATGCAAAGGCATGCACAAAATTTGAGGGGAAAGAGGTTAGAAACTATATTGATATATGTAGCAATGTTCCTATTTTCATTCCCATTGTTACAGAAAGGCTTACTTGTGAAAGTGGAGATTGCTGCTGAAGTCAGTGACAGTATTCAGTTGATTTTGGAAGAGACTAATCGTTCATATACACAGAAAACATGAATAATTTAAACTAAAATGCTATGACATTTACATTAACAGGTAAAGCTCTAGTTCATCCATACAAGGACCATTCCCCAATTCACCTTTTCAAAGCATTTTAAAAAAATCCAGAAAAGAAAGGGGACGGATTAAAAATAAAGGACAGGAAAATGGTTAAAAATAAGGACAGAAAGAAAGAAAGGACAGGAATAAGGTGTAAAAAGAGAAAGCATCCATCTGAATATCCCATGTTAAATATTCTACATCAAAGGTGTGATTGAACTACAAATATATTTTGAATTCACCATCTAAGTCTTCCTGCAATAGAAAGCATTAGACCAGAAACAATCTTTGGAATATGCATTTCTCAGACTAAAAGAAAATCCTCTATAATTTCAGCTGGCGTGCTTTCCATGTCATACATATATTTATGGCAGTCTATTATCCAAACAGGCTGTTTGAACTTCACTCTGTTACAATCGATGACATATTCAATTTTCTGCCTTTGCTGCTGTCCACATCAATGGGTTTTATATTGTCTACAAGAGGTTGAGGCATTTTCCTACTGCTCACTTTAGAAGATATAGACAAAAACATGTCCTCTCTTCAAACTAATTTTCAAACACTTCTCTCATAATGCAGACTATTTCCATGACTTTTATTTGCATTTCCAGTCTCCCATAACAATGGAATAATCTTTCCTAGGTTTAATGGACTACATAAAAACATTAGTGAGCTCACAGTTCAGAGACCAAAAGTGTTTTAAAACAGTCCCAAACTATGTTTACAAGTTTCAAGGGAAAAAATTCCAAAAAGAGCTTGAATTTTTACCTCAGCTGGAATGATGAATTACCATACTACACATGCGAATTTTAGCTTTTTCCAAATCTGAAATCTGCATGAGAATTGTTTATATATGCAAAGGATTTGGAGGGCATTTTGGAAAGTGTGGCACCGCTTGTTATAACAGAAGTCATCCTCTTCCTCTCACTTTCATGATTCTTTGCCTGGCAAAAGTTCTTCTAGCATTGCCATTTTGGTTTAGTTTTGTAGCTTCATCTAGTTTCATGCACATAGTTTCTTTCTGCTTCACTAGCAGAGCATAAGATAGAGCATGCTTGCAGTTCACCAGAAATAAGGTGATAAAATATCTAAAATATCTTCAACACAAGAAACACCAATAGTTTTCATACATACGTCTTTGAAGGCAAATTTTTATATGAATAGTTCAAATATTTGATAGTTTTTCATAACCCCAGAGACTTTATAAATAAGAGCTCATTTACTATGAGGTAAGTATTTTGAAAATATTAATAACTGGTGGATGAATTCCTGACCTTTTGGAATCAAAAGGAAGGGCTACAGCCCGTATTTCAGACTGGTCTTCAAAAAATGACAAGAAAGATGTTATAGAATACCTTTGGGTATAACCTGCATTTTTGAAACTGTGAAAGCTACCAAAATGTTTTAATTGGTGATCTTTACCAGAACACTGGAAATACTTAAGATCCTTTAATACTATCTACAGAAACACAAGCTAGTGTTTCCTGTAAAATTTCTCAGTCCATGGTGCCATGCATTAGGTAAGTCTTCCATGCCCAGACTTCTTTGTCATTGCACTTCAGGCCTTATTCTGTTCTTGAAGCTAACTTGTTTCCAGAATAATGTAAATGACCTCAGCAAGCACAAAGGTATTAGCAGAATATGGACCTAGATTACTATAAAGTCCCAGAAATTTAGAAGGCTTAGTCATTACATTATTTATTTCCCATTCTCTCTCAATTCTAAGAACCTTCTATTAGCCCTGACTGTACTTTAACAGGGAGGCAAGGCTCAGCCCTAAAGGGCTTTACGTTATCAATTCTCTGTAGAAGAGAATTCTCCATTAAAACTAGAGTGACCTGTAACAGATCCAACAAATTAATAGAAAGATAGAAAGGACAAAGAGGAAACTAACTTAACTCTTTTTCCTTGTACAGTTCACACTTCAAGCTTTTTCTGTTGACATCCCTTCCTGTTTCAAGAGCACTGGATAGCCAAGAAACATCATTATAACCTCCTAGAAGCATATCTGTGTTGACAGTATTGGTGCTGTTGCTGCAGAAAGAAGAGTAGCTGTTGGTAGGTGTTTCACTAGAAACCGAGGAAAGTTTTGGCTGTCTTACAGGCTCTTTTCTTCACTTACTCCTATCAAAATCTCCCTTGCCCCCAACAGAAAATCAGATACACAGGCAGAGCAGAAATAGTACCATGTCACACATCATGTTAATCATCGATTCTCACAGATCTCCCAATTTAGTGAACATCTTAAAATGAGTCTAGAATGCTTTCACCACAGTGTTTTCTGAGGGATTTCTCATTCTGGGTCCTTCTTCTGATCAGCTTTACCTACGAATGGAAAATTCTGCTCTGGAGCAGCAGAGAAGATTGAGTGAAGAAAACCCCCTTCCTTCTGTCCTTCCATTTCTCTGTTTCTGTGTCAGTCCACAGAAGCAAGAGGTTGGGGAGCCTCCAGTTACCCACCCCAGCCCGAAACTCTGGAACAGCAGGAGCAGAAGCTTAATACTGATCAGACTCTGTCACTGACTCGGAGAACATGCTGTACCCGTGCTCCACAGGATATACAATGCTGGTTTATCATTATATAATATGTATGGTGCTGAAACATATATGGGACAGGTGAGGAATGTGAGGTGCATAATCTTAGAAGAGGACCTCAAGACACTAATCAGTTCCTCTTCAAGCATAGGCAGTTTGCACAGCAGCAAAGCACACAGGCAGGTTGCAGGCAGCAAAGCACACCCACTTTGATGCAGTCAGATTCTAGCCTAGTCTTCAAAACCTCTGCTCATAAGCATCCCAGAGAGTTTCTTTCAGAAATTCATTGCAGTTTAAAGTAAAAAAAAATCTTTCTAGTAACCAAGTCTGCCTTTCTGGACATGAAACTAGGGTTTCTAGGCCAGTTTGAAAACCAATTCCTAAATGATATAACTTTTTAGTCTTCTGACTGAAGTGAAAACTGTGATGGTTCAGATGAGTTTCATGATGACATAGTGACATAATGACCCTATGAAGCTTTTAAAACCGACAGGAACTAATCTGAGAGAGAATAAAATACATTTTATAACTTTCCCCTCTAATCTTAATCATTCATCTTTGATGCTAAAAAGATGGAGAAGATTGTTTTCCAAGCTTCTAATTTCCTAGGCCTATCCTTAGGCCAGCCAGATCTTCTTATGGAATTTAGATAGGTCTTTTGTATTTCACCAAACCTGCATCTGTGTACAGAAATAAGTGGTAACACCAAGAGTTTTGAGCCACCAGTAGAGAGACTCTAACTTTCAGAATTACTGATGAACATAACAATTGCAGAACAACCTGCACCTACTTCTTTACATGTGCTACTGTAATCTTGTATTTATTCAATTACTTTAGCCTTTTTTCTTCTGAGAACAGCTTTATTTTCATTGGTTTTGTTATTTACAAATGTTTGCCAAACACTCAGGTTTCTGCATCTGGCCTTCCTAAAATATTCACTTCAAGCCTGCCTCTGCACCAACAGAAGACGTTGGGAACTTTAATCAAGAGGATAATACTCTCTGGCTATCTGGAGGGTGTGATCATCTGCATCACATTAGTTTTGCTCCCTAATTAGGTAAATTGACGTCTATGACTAAGAGGTGGTGGGAAAAATCAAAAGCTTTTCAGAAGAGCTAGCATAAGTACTCCCATCATCAATCTCTCCAGGAACACACTAAAGAATTAGAGACTTTTGCTTTTCAGAAGCATTCTTGGGGTCAAATCATTCCCAAGAACGTTTGTATACAACTAACTTAAAGGGTGTTTAACAGTATTGAAAGGCTTTTATCCAAAGAAATATTCACCCCATGGATCTTCCTATTTCAAACAAAGAGTTCCATATGCAGCAGTAACTAATAAAGCCTGATTTTCTATACATCCATATGCACAGTGGTTGGATTCTCAGGTCAGACTATAATCTTACAAAGTTTTTTATTATTTGCATTAAGGACTCCTTAGTGTCTAATAATATAGTTCTTTTCTTACCTGGACACTTGAATAGCGACTCTCTCCTCTCTACATCCCATATTTCCATATTTTTATGGAATTTGTAAGAGTGACAAAATCTTTGAGATTTTTACACTGTTGTATTGATTCAGTATCAGCAAGTAGATTTGAAAATTATTCTGTGATAGAGTGAATACTAGATAAGGAGAGACATTGCTTCCTCAAGAAACCTGCATAAGAACTATAGCTTCCTCTCAGCTCTGCAGCAGAATACATTTTAAAAAATACAGGTTTACTCTGAAGCATTTTTAATCTGAAGTACAATGCTGTTCTTAAGGAAGCAACAAAGACGGTTGGCCAAGGCGCAATCTGCAGTTATGTTTACTTTAGATAACAAGGCATCCATGGCACTGGGCAACCATTAGAGATCTTAAGTCCTAGCATCTGCTTGGGACCCAAGAGTCCCTGATGGAGTATTATACCAGAAATACATTGTTTGCTTAATGTACATTTCTCATTTCTTTGGGCCCAAATTCTTTTTTCCTGCTGCATGTCAGCCAAAGACATCGCGTTCGCATAATCAAAGGAAAAACTTGTTTCCATCTGAGGTCTATATCAAAATGAAGCACTTCAAAGCACAGTCTTGAGTTGTTTTAAGGAAAAGCTACAAATTATTTTGACTGAGGGGAAAAAAAAGGAGAATAGAGGCTACATATCTCTCTCCTCAGATTACTGTCTGATCAAAATGAAAGTAAATCCTTGTTGTTCTGGCAAAGTTCCATGTTAACATCAGTTCTCTAAATCCACAAAAAGGCTGGGTAGACACTTGTGGGCAAGTTGCTGGAAACAGAAAGATTGCTTCTTTTACTTGTTTGAAAACTGCAAACTGCAACTTCAACCTATAGGAAATCAAGGGGGGAGATCCATGACAACTAGAAGAAGGTAAATATTGTCACCCATTTTCAAAAAGGCTGGAAGGTCAATTCAGGGAACTGCAGGCCAGTCATCCCCACTTTCGTTCTTGGGAAAATCATGGAGCAAGTCCTCTTAAAGTACATTTCTGGGTACAAGAAGGAGAAGGTGACTGGGAACAGTGAGCACGGGTTTACCAAGGATAGATCATGCCTAACAAATCTGATCACCTTTTATGATGAAATGACTGGCTTTGTGGGTGAGGGAAGAGCAGTGGATGTTATTCACCTCAGCTTTAGCAAGGATTTCAGCATTGTCTCCCACAGTATTCTTGTATCCAAGTTAAAATTATATGATCTGAATGAGCAGACTAGATAAGTAAAAAAATTGATTGGATGACTGGGCTCTGAGGGTAACAGTCAATGGGTCATACTCTACCTGGAGATCAGTATCAAATGGAGTACCACAGGAGTCTATCCTGGGACCTGTTTAACATCTTTATCAAGGATCTGGGGGAGGTGACAAAGCTCATTCTTGTCAAATTTGCAGATGACACCAAAGTGAGAGAAGCGGTTGATATGTTCAAGGGAAGGGCTGCAATCCAAGGGGACCTGGACAGACTGGAAGAATGAGCCAACAGACATATGAAATTCAGCAAGGACAAATTCCAAGTCCTGCGCCTGGTAAGGAAGAGCTCCTGGCAATGATGCAGGCTGGGGACTAGCTGGCTGAGGAGCAACTCTGTGGGAAAGGACTTCAGAGTCTTGGTAGACCGCAAGCTGAACATGAGCCAACAGCGTGCCCTGGCAGAAAAGGCCAACAACATCCTGGGCTGTGTTAATAGGAGCATAGCCACTAAATTGAGAAAAGTAATTATCCTCCTTCCCTTGGCATTTGTTAGACTGCATCTAGAATATGACATTCAGTTTTGGGTCCTCAGATACAAGACCAGGATCTACTAAAGCAAGTTCAGCAGTGGGCCGCTAAGACTGTCAGGGGGCCGAAGCACTTGCCCTGTGAGGACAGGCTGAGAGAATAGGGCTTCTTCAGCCTGGAGAAAAGACAGCTTCAGAGGGACCTAACAGGAGCGTAACAGAATCTATCAGTAAGTTGTCAAGAAGACAGAGCCAGGCTCTTTTTAGCAGTGCATAGTAGGAGGATGACAGACAATAAGCATAAGTTGAAATAAGAGAGGTTCCAACTGGATATAAGGAAAAACTTTTTCACAGTGAGGACAGTCAAGCAGTGAAGCAAACTGCCCAGGCAGGTTGTTTCACCTTTGCCCTTGCAGGTTTTCAAGAGTTGAGTGGAAAGCCTTGAGCAACGCAGTCTGCTCTGATAGCTGACACTGCTTTGAGCAAAAGGTTGGACTAGAGACTCCTGATGTCACTTCTAACCTATAGTATTCTATGGCTCTATAACATTCAGTTTTCCAAATGTAATGCTCTCTTCTCAAGATCTTTTCCGTTTTGTTATTAGAACTCCTCAGTCATTATAGATATGTTTTTGCCTACTGTATATAAGTTGTTAAAATCCTAGCTTGTACTTCAGCAGTTTTATAGTGTAAGGAAGGTGTGTTTTTAGCACAGAATATTACATTAAGTTAAATGCTTAAATAGATTAACAGACATCTCTATGGTAATTAGTTATTAAAAGCATTTGCTGAAGATAGAAAGCCAAGTCAAAAAAGCTTCTCTTGAATCCCTCACTTATTTTCTTCCCCGTAAGACAAACTACAGAGAAACTACAGCCCAGATATTGGCACAGTATCCTATCCTCCCTTCAAACTTTTCTTTGAGGATTAGAACAGACACAACAATTTTCTGAGTTCTTCAAGAAGTAACCAGTTGTCAGATGATACAAGGCATCTGTGGATGTGCCACAAACATGATTAGCTTGACTCAGAGCTAAGGTCACGAAATACTTAAGAAAACTGGACATATATACATCCATGGGCCCTGATGGGATACACCAAAAAGTGCTGAGGGAGCTGGCTGATGTCATCGCAAGGCCACTCCTGATAATCTTTGAACAATCATTGCAACTAGGAGAGGTGCCTGAGAACTGGAGGAACGCAAATGTCACTCCTGTCTTCAAGAAGGGCAAGAAGGAGGAACTAGGGAACTACAAGCTGGTCAGCCTCCCATTGTTCCCTGGGAAGATGACAGAGCAGCTAATCCTGGAAAACACTTCCAGTCACATGAAGGACAAGAAAGTGGTTGGGAGCAGTCAGCATGGATTCACACAGGGGAGGTCATGCTTGACCAACCTTGTAACCTATGATGAAATGACTGGCCTGGTAGAGGAGGGAAGAGCAGTGGATATTGTCTACCTAGACTTCAGTAAAGCTTTTGACTCTTTCTCCCATAAGATCCTCATAGACAAGTTGATGAAGAATGGACTGGCTGAGCAGACAGTGAGGTGGGTTGAAAACTGGTGGTGATCAGTGGCACAAGGTCTAATTGGAGGCCATTTACTAGCAATGTACACCACGGGTCAATAATGGGTCCAGTCCTGTTTTATATTTTCATTAATGATCTGGATGATGGGGCAGAGTGTACCCTCAACAAGTTTGCTGATGACACAGAAATGGGGAGGAGAGGCTGGTACTCCAGAGGGTTGTGTTGCCATCTAGAAGGACCTCGACAGGCTGGAGAAATGAGCTGATATGAACCTCAGGAAGTTCAACAAGGATAAGTGCACAGTCCTGCACCTGGGAAGGAACAACTCCATGCACCAATGTGTGCTGGGGGCCACCCAGCTGGAAAGCAGCTTTGCAGAAAAGGACCTGGGAATCCTCATGGACACCAAGTTGAACATGAGCCAGCAATGTGCCCTCACAGCAAAGAAGGCTAATGGTATCCTGGGCTGCACTAGGAGGAGTGTTGCTAGCAGGTCGAGGGAGGTGATCCTTCCCCACTACTCAGCACTCGTGAAGCCACACCTGGAGTACTGTGTCCAATTCTGTGCTCCCCAGTACAAGAGAGACATGGACATACTGGAGAGAGTCCAACAAAGGGCCACAAAGATGGTGAAGGGACTGGAGCATCTCTTGTATGAGGAAAGGCTGAGAGAGCTGGGACCGTTTAGCCTAGAGAAGAGAAGGCTTAGGGGGGATCTTATCAATGTGTATAAGTACCTGATGGGAGGGTGCAAAGAAGACAGAGCCAGGCTCTCTTTTCAGTGGTGCCTAGTGACAGGACTAGAGGCAATGGGCACAAACTGAAACACAGGAGGTTCCCCCTGAACATCAGGAAACACTTTTTCATTGTGAGAGTGATCGAACACTGCAACAGGTTGCCCAAGGAGGCTGTGGAATCTCCATCCTTGGAGATATTCAGAGGTCATCTGTACGTAGTCCTGGGCAACCAGCTCTAGGTGGTTCTGCTTGAGCAGGAGGGGTTGGACAAGATGACCTCCAGAGGGCACTTCCAACATCAACCATTTTGTGATTCTGTGACACTCAAAGAAAAAAAAAAATAAAGAAAGAGAAACATAAAAAGGTTATAAAAAGGTTACTTTTTTTTTTGCTTTTGTTCTTCCTGTTTCGAAATTCTTCCTTTAAACAAGATGGTAATGTTTTTCATAGTGAGAATGTTAAAATGCTCCCAGAAAACAAGGAAACCAAAACACAGCATCATGAAATAATATAAAATTCTTTCATTTTAAAAGAGCCTTGGAAAGTTATGAGTTGTTATATTCAAAAATTTTACCATGATACATTTGCTCATTTGAGCTTATATGTATTTCAATACAGGTAAAATATGAGAAAGTCGGTGAAAATTGAATATAACAGATTGCTATAGCTTTGCAATTGAAAATACTGGCAGTGGACTCAGACAGTACATACACTTGCTTAAAATAAATAATATAATACTGAGGGTCTTGTAGAAAAACATATTGATACAAATATCTACGGCTGAAATTATATTATTACATATATAAAACTGTTGGCTATTCTGGCTGCTAAAGCTGCAGTAATCCCACCACAAAGTTTGGGGGCATGTTAGAGTAAGACATTCTTTGCTTCTTAAATATGTACAGGGAGAAGAGGCCCGGCTCCCAAAAGCTTGTGTTACAAACGTAAGGAAGAGGATGACAGGATATTGTCATAGCCCTGGGGTGAGTGTGACTTGCCAATCCTCATACAAGGAGTTCAACAGAACCTGGAAGAACAAATACAGCACTACAGAAACACCAGGTCGCTTCAGATACTGATAATACTACCTCTATACAAAAGCTTTGTAAATGTTTGTTGGAAAAAGGAGAGACAACAAATATTAGTACACAGTCATGCACTGAAGACAGGCCTTAAAAATTAGACTGAAATTTAACTTTACTTCAGCGGAAAACTGGGAGAAGGGCAGCAGCAGCATCTTTCCAGAGTATGAAAGTGTTTTTGGGGAATCAGAAATCAGAACTAAACAGGAATTTGGATGACAAAACCCCCCCAGTAAATCATGTAATCATCAGAATCATTGCTATTTTACTGGATACATATAGGAACCTAGAGGTAATCCTGTCACAACTTCTTCTCTCCCCAGTATGAACATACTCAGTTTATGGACTTCAGTATCACCATTTGAATTCTACATCTTGGCCCCCTGTCTCTTATGAACAAGTGCCATTGCCAGAAATACCTGACTGCTACTTAAAAGCTCCAGATGCATTCGGCTCAGTGAAATTTACAGCCTGTATTAGAACAGAGTCCAGAAGCAATGTCACAGATTTCTAATCAGCACATATTCTCCAGCAATGAGCATATTATGAAAATCTACTGCTAGATAAAGTCATTCTAAAAATGGGCTGCCTAAGATAAAGGTGTAGATACTCCTACTGAGCTGAGTGAATGCATTTGAAAAGAATCATTTTACTGGGATACAGTTACTTGTATAGAACATTAGCTTTAAGTTTCAATTCAGTCCATGTTTAAGCACAGGCCTAATTTTAGTTCAAGGTGGCTGTTCCTCTTGAAGTCATAGATTCACAGGAAATAGCTCTGAACGGATTGGATGTTTCACCGTGCCACCCTGAAGTGCAAACACACACTGACGCAGCTCTGAGTGCCTTTGCACCGGTCGCTGTTCCATAGGAGTACCCTGAGCTTTCACGTGTAAGGTCTAGTGTACACAAGGAAAAAATTGTCTGGGGTAAATAACCCTAACAAAAGCATTCTTAGCAGTCCTAAAAGACATTTAAATGACTGGCTAATCCACCTATCAGTAGAAAAAAACTTGGCCCCATCTCCCTACAAACTGTAGTACTACTTCAGCAAAAGCTTGCTTTCCACATTACTGCATCTCTGTGGGGTTAGGCATCGCACAAGAATATCACCAAGAACAATACTGCCTAGGTGCGGTGAGTTGACCCTGGCTGGACGCCAGGTGCCCACCAAAGCTGCTCTATCACTCCCCTCCTCAGCAGGACAGGGGAGAGAAAATATAACAAAAGGCTCGTGGGTCAAGATAAGGACAGAGAGAGATCACTCAGCAGTAACCATCATGGGCAAAACAGACTCGACTTGAGGAAATTAGCTTAATTTATTAACAATCCAATCAGAGTAGGGTCATGAGAAATAAAACCGAGAAATAAAACCAAGAAATAAAACCTTCCCCCCACCCCTCACTTCCCGGGCTTAACTTCACTCCTGATTTTCTCTACCTCCCCCCAGCAGCACAAGGGGACAGGGAATGGGGGTTGCGGTCAGTTCATCACATGTTGTTCCTGCTGCTCCTTCCTCCTCAGGGGGAGGACTCCTCACACTCTTCCCCTGCTCCAGCGTGGGGTCCCTCCCACAAGAGACAGTCCTCCATGAACTTCTCCAATGTGGGTCCTTCCCATGGGCTACCATTCTTCACAAACTGCTCCAGCGTGGGTCCCCCACGGGGTCACAAGTCCTGCCAGCAAACCTGCTCCAGCATGGGCTCCACTCTCCATGGGTCCACAGGTCCTGCCAGGAGCCTGCTCCAGTGTGGGCTTCCCACAGGGTCACAGCCTCCTTGGGCATCCACCTGCTCCAGTGTGGGGTCCTCCATGGGCTGCAGGTGGATATCTGCTCCACCATGGAGCTCCATGGGCTGCAGGGGGACAGCCTGCCTCACCATGGTCTTCACCACAGGCTGCAGGGGAATCTCTGCTCCGGCGCCTGGAGCCCCTCCTCCCCCTCCTTCTTCACTGACCTTGGTATCTGCAGAGTTGTTCCTCTCACATATTCTCACTCCTCTCTTCGGCTGCAATTACGCAGGGTTTTGTTTTGTTTTTTTTTTTGTTCCCCCTTCTTAAATACATTATTACAGAGGCACCACCACCGTTGCTGATGGGCTGGGCCTTGGCCAGCGGCAGGTCCTTCTTGGAGCTGGCTGGCATTGGCTCTATCGGATATGGGGGAAGCTTCTAGGAGCTTCTCACAGAAGCCACCCCTGTAGCCCCCCCTGCTACCAAAACCTTGCCACACAAACCCAATACACTAGGTTTTAACGCTTTCATTTTTCTTGTATAAACCTCGTCTGTGAGATGTTCTAACAGTGTGCATCAGAAAAAACAACAAACAGAAACCAATCCCCCCCAAAAAACAACCTCTGCCAATAACCTCTGCTCTCTGTTCTGCTGAAGATCTTGACCTTTAGATCAACTTGACAAAAAAAAGTTTTCTCTGCTTTGGATGATACTAATTTCCTGATTGTGAAAAAAAAAAGATACACATGCAGTCAACGAATTGCACATCCTAGTACTAAGCAGTAAAAAAGCTACTTTACAAAAGATAACACATTAATATTTCTACTGGGAGTGAAACAAAATTGAGTTTTTCAAAGAACATTGGAGTAATATTTGGCATTTTAACAGTAAGTTGCATCTAGTAATGATCCTTGAGGAGTAACTATGAATCCACTTTTACTTATCATCTGTGACAGCAGTGCTGCTTTTGGTGAGGCGCTGCCCCTGCAAGGGTGCCTCTGCTTCTCTTGACACTGGGGGCCAAATTGGAGAATCTTCTCTTGTTCCACCTAACAGCTATATACTGAGTGAATAATTGGTTAGAAATCCCTACAGGGACTAAAAGTGCAAGTAAAAGAAACAAACAAAAAACCTTGCATTTAAGCCTGGGCCAAGATTAGGGGGAGACATGAAAAAAAAATTAAATAAATACAGTAATAAGATGGAAAAATAAAACTTATTTGAGCAAGATTAGAGAGATAAAGTTTCCATTAGCAGCATTTAGGTAGAAACTACAAAAGAAGCAAATTCTGACAGTATTATCTTCTCCCTTGCATATGAACCGCTAATGTTCCTGTGGGAACCTGCAGTGGTTGAAACTGGGTATACCACAACCAGAACTGTGAAACACTGAGGATGGAGTTTGCCAAATGCAGTAGTACAGGGCATGTGAATACGCTAGGTTTTGATTTTCTGCTGGATTCACTTTACAATAATCTTTTTCACCACTTCATAATTTCAGCGTTGAAAGCCTCTTGTGTCTGCAAAAGTAGAAGTGTGCAAATGGAAAGAACTCATGTTGGGGTAATGCCAGACTTACAAACTGAGTTGGGAATTGTCTTCGGCACAGCATGGAGTTATGTAGGTTTACTTACACACAGCACTCTGATAAGCAGCTGAGTCAAGATGTGTTGTCTCATAACTTCTCTCTTCTTCTATTCTAGGCACTGCGAATATTGTCCAAGCTACAACTAATATGGAAATTCAGTCTGGTATTCTTCTTCAGTGCCATTATCATATTTATAGCTTTTTCTAAAGCCTTGAGATTTGCCATTATGTAAAAGCAGGATGATTTTGATACTGCACACACTGACTTAAGTGTGATCACAAGAGTGGTCCTGATCTGATGTCTATCTGTTGCTGTCTCCCAAATCCTGAAAAAGGGATGCAGATTCCCACTAATATTTTCAGAAGCTATGTAGTTCCTAACTGTCAATGAAACACTGGGAATTAGAAATCTACTGACATTTTCATTCACTTTCGTGCTTCTCTACTTTCTGAACTCACAGACCTTTAAAATTTGGCCCCAAATCACAGGCTATTTGCCATGAGACGATATGCATAAAACCTAAAACCATTCACACTTCCCCACTGATTTACATTCACAGCCTGGAAGCACAGCCCATTTGAATCTACAAGCCTCACTAAAATCTGTTACATCAATTCAGCTTTTAATTTGCAGTAGCTTTTATTTCCTTAGATATGGTAAACCACTGTTCATCTCCTGCCTGACCATTCAGTAACAAAATTTGTCAGCTTTGTACTTATGTCGTTACTTCCAACTTATTTGACCAGTTAACTCTAATTGCTCTCCCAGTAGAAGCCACTTATAATCCACTCCTCTGAAAAACTCCATCCAAAACTAAAACAAAAACAGGGCATTTGAACTTCCTACCGAGCCTCAGAGTCTGGAGCTGCTTCAGCTGCCATTTCAATGCTTCTGATCTCTTAAGTGTAATTGCTTTTATTATATCAGTATGGACCCAACTGGCTGCCACTCTTTTTAACCTATTTCTTTCAACAATCCCATTTAACCTCCATCAGTAAGCATGGATTATTAGTTGGAAGCAAGGGCAAAGGCAGCGTATTATGATGAGAATGGTAATGGGAAGAGCACGAATAATCAGTTGCAGGAAGGGTTTTGAAAGTGGTTTTCATCCTTTGCCTGGGAATGCAGCAGCCATGCCCCATTTCTGACAGGAAGGATTACAATGACTCCTCGATTTTAAGAAAGGAGCTTTGTATTTCTGATCTGAATCTAAGTCAATCTACTGGGAACTAAAACATAAGTCATCATCACCCTCATCATCTGTGTGAGGGGAACCTGTCCAAAGAGTGAGCACTCTTGCCTTACTGAGCAAGCAGAGGGAGATGACTGCTGTCACAGACGGCTCGTGGACTGTCTACAGGCAAGAATGTAACAAGTGTGAACAAACAGCAACAAGAATCAGGAACCTGCTATATACACGCTTCACTGGTTCAGACTCACTGTGGAGGCTTTATTTCATAAATGTAGTGCAAGTTATGCTCCAAGCCACCCTCAACTTTCCTGCAGATACAAAAACCTTAGCTATCTACAGATTCTGACCCCATTCACTAAACATGACTGGTTTTATTAATAGCAAACCTCCTCCAGGCAGAATTCCCTTGTTTCTAAAATGGCACGGGAACAGCCTGCCTTGTCTTATGTTGTCTTCTCACTGTCGCTAAGATGTGGAAAAATCTCCAGCAAAGAAGTCTCCCCAGTACTATAGAACATAGCAACCCCACAGGCAGTTCAAGTGAGCCATCTGGAAATGATGGATAAGTGCTAAAAAAGAACAGGCCTGCTTCAGTTTGCGAACCATTTACATTGATAAAATACAGGAGCAGGTTTAAGCTGACTTTCACTCTCTCATACCAGTTTGTAGCAGTCCTAAACCAAAATGAATTCATACAGGCAGTGATCCTGCTTTAACTAAAACATCTTGAAATAAACACACCCAAATTTGAGTTGCATGGGGCAATAGTTTCATGCAAGTCTCAGCAATGTTCCATTTACAGACCCAGCCAGCAGAAGACTACCGTTGTCCTCTACTAATCCGATTATCCCAAACCAAAAGGAAAAATAGTAAAAATTCTCTCCAATGTTGAAAATCAGTCTACAAGCTGAGAGGATGTTGAGAACTTTCTCCCTGTCACCAATGGTGCTGAAAGAGTTTGGTAAACCACTCAATATTTCTTTCTAAAAGATGCAAGGTCAACAGAGATGCCATGATTATATTTCCATTTTTAAAGACAAAGCCATAGTTTGGTGGGGTGTTGGGGGCAGCAGGGTTGTAGGGTTTTTTAAAACCTCACACTGCCCCATAAATCTGGACACAACCAAGATCACCGTGCCCAGACCAATAGCTTATACATGGGATCAAATCTACTTTCATTGAGGCACTAAATGAGGATTTTAAAAAATAGAGTATGGTGAGCTTGCAGTTCAGTCTGTTTCCTAGTAAATGGGGAGAGAGAAGAACGAGGCTGGGTAAAAATCTGTCCACAGAAGCATCGGGAAAAAGCATTTGTCACATCTGTGTTTGCCAGGTTTAGCTTAATTGGTTTATCACATGCTGCTATTATAAGGCTGATTGTCTTTTGTAAACTGTTAATGGAAAGCAAATCTCATGTATTACTTCCCTCTATCAGTAGAGAACAGCTAGAATTGGAAACTTTGCATAAAAATAAGTAGTTAGACAACTGAAGAAGCATGTTGACAGATCAACTAAACAGACTGTATGGCTGCAGGAGACAGATGTATTACAAGTAAAAGAATTTGAGTGTTGGAAATGGCTAGGGGCTAGCTTGGAAACATGTGTCCTTGCTGAGAATCTTCTACAAGACTGATTTTTGTTATTGGGCCTGAGAAGCACATATGAAATTCAAATTAAGTAAAAAAGGAAACTTATTTTATTAAATTTGAAGGTTCCATGTCCAATTGTCCAAGCCAAACACTATACTTTTAATAAATGAAAGTTCAACACTACCCTCACACCTTATACAGATGTACCAAGTTGAGTTAGGCAGTAATTGCATTAGACTGCATTAGGAGTCTTTGTTGAAGACACAGAGTGCTTTTACTTAGCATACTGTACATTTTTTTCCCTTAAAAAAATCGCACATGCAAGTTTCTCCTTGTGAAGAAAAAAAAGAAAGCAAAAAAAGTGTCAGATGGTAGATCATATTGCTGTCACTTTCCTGGAAGTATCTCAAATTTTTTGGCAACAGGCACGCTACAATGATATGAATAGGACTTAACCATACACAGTCTAGAGAATTAGGCAAGTGGCATGTTATACATTTACCCATAGAGAGAACTCTTACAGACATGTTTGTTAGCAACAGTTAATGGGTTGAGTAGGCGTTGAAATCTCTTTGGCCAAACTGTATTGACTCTTCCACTTAAGTGGAAGTGTTAGCCGAATGAAAATCCTTTCATATTGAAATGTTTTTGCTAAATAGCTTCCTTTCAGTAAGTCTCAAAACAAATACACATTTATTTTTTTTAAATTCTGTAAAAGACTATGATAGGAAAAAATTTCCCAGATAGATTTAGCATGTTGAAAAGAGGAAAAATGGTTTCCCTCAGTTCACATTTCGATGCTTTTAAAAGATTGTACAAGTGTGCTTTGCTGTTAAGCATCCTCCATTAGCTATAGGAGGCTGGAGAAAAGAGAGATAAGGAGGTTTTAATTGAGAAGGAAATAGACTGGCTATCAGGGAACCTCATTTCCTCTTCCCTCAAACACTTACACTTCCTCTACTAAGGTGGATTATAATGTATATGAAGATGGTAACAAGAAGCTGTAACGGAATTTGACTCTTAGTAGATTATGATCATAAAAACTGGAAGGCTGAATCAGGCAAGGTTCCATTGGGGTCTAATCTTGATCCAGAATTATCTAATAGTTTTATTAACCATATAAAAGATAGAGACCCCCTCCCAAAAAAAAAAAAAATTAAATCAGGTGACATCAAGCTGGGAGTGACTTTAAGCAGCTAAAGGACAGAATGAGAATTCAGAATGAACTTGAAAATTGGAGAATGTGCTGAAAAACTAGATGAAATTTGGTAGAACATATGTAAATTTCCAGATGTAGGTCAC